>LJPK01001405.1:15524-25567 GCA_001430945.1 Amauroascus niger
GCGCGGCTGCGCCGGCTGGTCGAGCGCGGTGTCGATGTCGCAGGCCGCGTCGTCATCAACGACTGGCCGATCTGGCAGTGAGGCGAGCCTGTGCGAGCGGGCCAGCCAATACCCCTCGGCAAGTTCCTCCCAGCGTGCCCGCTGTTCGACCGAGGTGCCGAACGCCACCAGCATCAGCGAGAAGGGCGTGTGCTGCGACCGGCCGCGGAGGTCGGCGAACCGGACCCGGCCCAGCAGGAGGAAGATGTCCGCCTCGACGGTCAACATGTCGTGGAAAAAGCGGGAGTCGGTGCGCGCGGGGACGAGGCAGACGATGCGGCCGACGTTCCCGCACGACCATTGCTGATGCGCGCGCTTGAGCCAGCGCAGCGTCTGGGAAAAGGGTGGATTGACGAAGGCGAGCCCACCCGACCAGTCGTCGACGAACCCGTCGCCGCCTTCCTCCAGCAGGATGCGGCGCTTCGCGACCACCGAACTCAGCGCATGGGCGCACGGGTCGAGGTCGATAGCGCCGAACGCATCGTTGACCTTGGCCAGGAACTCGGGCGGGGTGAAGCGGACGTCACGGTCGGCCTTGTCGCCCTCGCCCCAATGAGTGCGCTCCATTGCGCGGCGCCGGGCTTTCGGCGCCAGCACGGTCAACAGGCGGAGCAGGCTGGCGACCGACCCGCCGCCGCGTTCGAGGCTGGCGAGCGTCGTTCGCGATATCCCCGCGCGTGACGCCGCCTTCTCCAGCGTCCAGCCGCGCCGAAGCCGGTTGGCGCGTAGTTTCTCGCCAAGGGTATCGCCCGGCCCGAGACCGGTCAGCCGGAAGTCGAGCGCGGTCATCACCGCGACAAGGGTCTCGACCGAACCGACGCCTCGTTCGAGCCGCTTGATCTTCTGGAGCGGCACGCCGATGCGCGCCGCGAGCGTGGATTGCGACACGCTCGACGACCTGCGGGCCTCGATGAGCGCAGCGATCAACATATGATACCAAAAAGGTTCATATACTGGTCGATATGAGCAGCCGCATGCTCTAGGTCAATACTTGCCCGAATTGCAGGCGCATGAGCTCCATTACTGCACTTTAACGCGCGATGGCTGTCGTGTGTTTGCAAAGACGCGCTGAGCCTTATGCACGGTTTGGGAGGTGCGCGGACACGGGTAGGTCTCGACTACGTTGGAAACTAAGCGGCCTCCGGCAAGAGCGCTCAGGCACCTTATCCGGTGTGCCATCAAGGTGTAGCAATTGGGTATGCAAGTCTCTCTTGCATGCCAATGTATTCAGATACTTGCCGAGCGCGTTGTTAGGTTGCGACTCCTGCCGCCTCAGCCATTTAGTGGCTCAACTCTCAGCCTGACGGATCCATCCTGCCACACCGGACGCATCAAAACGCTTGCGCGCGTCGCGAAGTTGTCGTGGCTGATGAACTGATCACGCTTGGTTGCACGCGCTACGTGGAGTCGCTGCGTCTGGTAGGCGAACGGCTGCTGTTTCCGGAGCTGATGCTCGGCGTCGGGAGCAAGCGGAAGCTGGGCGACGTCTTCTACAAACTATGATGGACATGCCTCCGGCCGCTCGTGCCGGACCTTCAGCCTGGGCAAGCGCTGCACTCGGCTCGTCACATGGTTGCAGACGAGCCGAAGGACAGAGCGGTCTTCCTCGAGTTTCGCAACGATCTCCTAAGACAAAAATGCCGCGGTGGAGAGATCGAGACGCGCTACCCGTCACCAGCGTCTCTTCTGAGGCTTAAGAAACGGGTCGAACAGATCCCGACTTTTATCAAACATCTTGTAGATTAACATAGCACCAGGTTGATGCCGGAGGCAGACAGTAAAATGGTTGATATATTACGCTTTTCAAGGTGTAAAACTGTCAATTTGATTGGTGACTTGACCTTACTCATTACGCTGATACGAGGGAGGCGTAGCGCCACCAAACCCTACAGTGCTGCGCGGTTTAAGATTTGCAATCAATTGCGATGAGAGCCGATTAAGATGATGCCACTTTGTGCGAAGCAGCAGTGGGGAAAGTGATACATCTGCAATCTATGCGAGAATGCTAATGAAGGTAGCTTGGTACTGGAACCGATTACGTAGCATGAGCGTGCCTGAGGTCGCTCATCGCGTGATAGAATACCGGAAAAAAGCTAAGGCCCGGCGCATGGATCGCGGCTGGGAGAACTTTTCAGTGGCTGTGCCTTTGAGTTGTCCCGTGCTGCCCGGGTTTGCTGAAGCAATTGATAAAGCTTCACCGCACCTTGGTATAGACGCAGCGCGCGCTGCGGCTCGGTGCATGGAAGGGCACTTTGAGGCGTTAGGCGTTACATGGCCGAAATTCACGCTGTCTGACGCCCACGATGCCATATGGCACCTTGATCCTGTGACCGGTGAACATTGGCCTAACGAACGTTATTGTTTTGATATCAGTTATCGTGGTTCTACCACGATGGGTGATGTTAAATACGTATGGGAGTTCTCGCGCCTTCAATTCTTACAGCCGGTGGCGCTGCATGCTCGCTTAAGCGGAGATCAGGAGGCGCTCGCGTTTATAGAGCGTGCCATTGCTAGTTGGCACGCGTCAAACCCGCCTTTTCAAGGAGTGGCTTGGTCATCCGGTATTGAACTCAGCCTCCGAGCGATTTCGCTGCTGGTGGTAACCAGTTTGGTTGGCGAGCAGCTGAGCAAAGAGACCACTCAGCGGATCCAGGAGGTGCTGCGCGCTCACGCCTTTTGGTTGGCTCGATATCCGTCGCGCTTCTCCTCGGCCAATAATCATCTTATTTCTGAAGAAGCGGCACTGTATTTGATTGGTGCAACGTGCTCGTTTATCGGTGATGCCGATCGTCTTATGGCGCGCGCTGAAACGGCGCTAGTGCGTGAAGCTCAATTGCAAATTCTCGCAGACGGGGTCGCTGCCGAACAGTCCCCTACTTATGGGGCTTTGACGAGCGAACTTCTATTGTTGTGCGCTTTCGTTGCTGAGCGGCGCGGCAAACCTCTCCCGGATGTTGTCAGCACGCGCCTCGCGTCTTTTGCTGAGTGGATCTACTGGCTGGCGGAGCCTGACGGCACCGTATCAGCGATCGGTGACGATGATGAAGGGCGCGTGCTGACGCTTGGTCTCGTAGAACCGGCCTACGCCACTTCCGTTGCCGCAGCGATTGCCTCATTTACGGGTCAACAGGATCGCGTTCCGCCACATGAGCCGACGCTGCGCAATGCGCTTGCGGGTTGGATCGGGCAGTCGATAGGACCTGACGGCACGCGTACGTTCCCGGAAGGGGGGTACACCGTGCATCGCGGTCTCGCCGGCAAACGTGCTGTCACATTGGTGATCGACCATGCGCCGCTAGGCTATCTCGCGATTGCCGCTCACGGTCATGCGGATGCTCTTTCCTTCACCCTGAGCGTAGATGGGCATCCGCTGTTCGTCGATCCGGGCACCTATCTCTACCATTCTGGTCATGCGTGGCGAGACTGGTTCCGCAACACCCGCGCGCACAATACGGTGGCAGTTGAAGGAGCGGAGCAGAGTGTGATCTCTGGCGCATTTAACTGGTCTCATAAGGCGCAGGCATACCTCGACCGGGTCAGCGAAGAACCTTTCGCTTTAAAAGCGTCACATGACGGATACGAAGGCCGCTTCAGCGTTCGGCATGTCCGCCGGTATGCGCTCGCGGGCACCGAGATGACGGTGCACGATGCGCTGCTTGGCGCTGTGGAGCGTAAGGCCGAGATTGTCCTGCAGCTCGCACCGGACTGCGAAGCGGAACTGGAAGATATTGGCCTTGCTGTGCGACGAGGCTCAGAACACGTCGCACGCATCATCTTTCCGGAAAATGGACTTGTCACGCAGGCCCGTGGTGAGGATCGCACCGACGGCGGCTGGGTCTCACCGCATTTCGGCGCGAAAGTACCCGCCACGCGGCTCTCGTGGACCGGCATGATCGGGCCAGACGGCGTAACGACCCGGATAATGTTAGATTGATGGCGCAAGCCAATGGCGCTGTGCGGCCGGCGCATGATGGTGCGATTTCTCGGTCGGCCGTCCGACGGCGAGCTAAAGTAATGGAGCGGACTGCTCCTGCACCAGCATAGCTGTGCGATGATGTGGTCCTTAAGCCCTGTCGGATCAGTTCACCTGTTGCTCCTGCTCCGACGAGCACCTTGCCGCACGTTCAGGCAAATCGGGCAGGCGCCGGAACAGCCCGATGACCTTGCACAAAGAGTGGCCGTAACGAATATTAGCGAAGGCCACTTCAAGTTCGCCGGCGGACCTTGCGCGGTAGATCCCAAATTTGAGATACGGACCGACCTTGCCGGGATAGCCGAGCGGGCCGCGATAGGTCACGATCTTCCTGCCGTCGCGCCAAGTGTCGAGCGCTCCCCGCTTGGGATCGTAGCGAAGGCGGTAGAGGAATGAATAGCGGCGGCCTTCCTTGAGGTTGGGGTCCGTAAACAGCGTTACCGGAGGCGGATTGTGCCTCAGCGGCATTTCCTGGGAGTGTCGGATCTGGATGGTGAAGCGTCGCCCCGGATATATCGCCTGTGCCCAGGGAGGGGAGCCGCGTCCGTCACCTGCATTTGGCGTTTGATGAAGCTGACCCAAGACAACCCAGGGCGCGTCGCTGGGCAGACCGTTTAATACCGTCATGTCAAAGGCGAACCAAAAATCGCGGCCGATCAGCCATCGGCTGCGCTGGGAAATCTCCGATCGCTCAGTTGGATTATTTGGTTTTTCCCGGCTCCAGACGTCACCACGGCGGACGTTAAATACATAGCGGTCGGGTGACGGCCGCAGTAGCGTTCCGGCACGTCCCGAATGCTGCTGGGACCAGTGCGGTGGCAAGCGCACATGGGCGATTAATCGACGAAGATCTGTGATTCTGCGAGCTGCTTGTCCTGCTTCTCGTGCCGGGGCTGCGCACATCAGTCCCACGATGGCTACGCCGAGCGCACGCACGATAATTGGCATGTGTTTTCCCTAACACTGCATGGCCAGCCATGCTAGACGATGCGCCGCTCGGCAACGTGGTCGCAGGTATCTCCCGAATGTTGAAGAAGGTGGCCAATGTCGTCCTGCGATCGACTATGCGGGGAGACGCATACGCTCGTCGCCTTGGGGTCAAGGTTGGTACGGGCTGTAGGATCCAAACGAAACATTTTGGGTCTGAGCCGTTCCTGATAGATATCGGCAACAATGTCACTGTCTCGCACGGGGTCACTTTCGTGAACCATGACGGTTCCGGGTGGCTTTTCAAGGATGAAAGAGGAAGAAGATATTCTTACCGACGCATATCGGTAGGAAACAACTGCTTCATAGGAGCGAACAGCACCATCTTGCCAGGTGTTCGTATTGAAGACAATGTAATCGTTGGTGCTGGAAGCATTGTAACACGATCTATTCCCAAGGGAATGGTGGTTGCTGGTAATCCAGCTCGTGTGATCACAGAGTACGAAAATTTGCGGTTGAAGGTCATGGCATGGGTGTCGGAATCCGATTTGAATAAAGACCTTAAATATCAGGAGCGCGTCCTTGCGGTCTTGGATGATGAATTCAAGCCGCTGCTCAGTTAGCCATTTTCGTTTGCGGCATTGTTGCCCTGACGAGGCAAAATTATATGATTTCACGAATAAAGTCTCTTTCGGGAGGTGTGTCCCGGCTTGGCAGAAGCGGGGTGGTGCGTGGTGCCAGCACCGTCGCGATCGGCACGGCGATCGGCCAGGGAATCGCGACCTTTGCCGCGCCAGCGGTCACACGGCTTTATACGCCGAACGAGATCGGATATTTCGCGACCTTCACGGCGCTGACGAATTTCTTCATCGCCTTCGTGTGCCTTAGGTTCGAGCAGGTCATCCTGGTCGCCGATGGCGCGGAGCGCCGAAATGTGCTGGCGAGCTGCTTGCTGTCGCTTGTTGCTGTCGTCGCCGGCTATGCCCTTCTGATATTTCTGGCGCCGCGCGAATGGATTAACGTCCCGCGCGACGTGCGTAATGGCCTAACGTGGTTGGGCGGCGCTGCGGTCGCAGCCACGGGCCTGTACCAGATCTGCCAGCACCTGGCGCTCCGTGAACGTCGCCTGGTCGAGATTGCAAGATATCAGATCACGCGCGCCTCGCTCTCGACTGGGTCACAACTTGGACTGGCCTTTGTTGGATTTGGCTTCTTTGGCCTGGCTGGCGGCCAAGCGATTGGACTAGCGGTGGCGGTGCTACCGCTGTTGTTACTTAATCGTGCGATCCTATTCGATGCACGCCATGCCACCTGGTCTGGTGTGCGTGAGGTATTTTCGAGGTTTCGATCGTTTCCGCTCTATGGTGCGCCGCAATCGATGTTGCAGGCGACCACTTTCAGTATGCCGGTACTAATGATCGGGGCGCTATTCGGGCCAACGGAGGCAGCGATCTTCTGGCTCGGCTTCCGAGTGTTCGGCTTGCCCAGCCAAGTCATAATTGAAAGTTTGCGAGCTTCTTTGCTGAGCAGCTTTTCGCAAAAGGTTCGCGAGCGGCTCGGGATAGAGCGCCTATGGACGCATTCGACCTTGGTGCTCGGCGGGCTTATGCTGCCGCTGCCTTTGGTGCTTGCCTTCGCCGGGGAGCGCCTGTTCGCCTTTGTCTTCGGCGCGCAATGGGCGTCCGCCAGTACCGTTACGATGATCCTCTCCTTCGCCTGGATTGCGCAGAACGCGCGCGTGCCTTCCGTGGTGATGCTGCAGTTGACTGGGCGGCAGAAGCTGCAGCTGGCCTTGGAGGTGGCCGGCACAATCGGGCGTGCGATGGCGCTGTCGACTGCGCTGCTAGTGCGAAATTTTTATCTTGTGCTGACGTTGTTCGTCATCGTGAATCTGATGCAGAGCGTCGCGACGATCTTGCTGACCAGGCGGCAGGTCCGGGTATTCGAAGCTAAAGGGAACTCGCTGGCGGAGCCGGCGTGATGGAAAGGGCGAAGTGAAGCGACTTTTGATCTATCTTCCCTCGTTTAATGGGGGCGGAGCGGAGCGAATGCGCGGACAGCTGGCGCCCGCGTTCATTGCACGCGGCTATCAGCCGACGTTCGCAGTCAACTACATCAACGTGCCGATCTCCTTACCGCCATCCATCGAGGTGATCTGCTTCGACAAGCGCGATACCAAGGGTGCGCTGATGCCCCTGATACGTGCAGTACGGAAGGTTCGGCCGGACGTCGTGTTGTCGAGCCAACCGCATAGCAACATTGCCATGCTGCTGGCGATGAAGATGGCGCGGCATCAGGCAGTGTTCGTGCCGACCTATCACAATGCATTTTCGCGTGAGGGTAATCAGTCTCATCTGGCAAGAACCTCGATGAAGGCGGCGACACGCATGGTTGCGGCTGGGGCGCGGCAGATCGTTGCGGTGTCGAACGGGGTGGCGGACGATCTTGCCGCGACGGTCGGCATCGCACGATCGCGGATCACAACCATTTACAATCCAGTCATTGCACCAAGCACGGCGTCGATGGCGCGCGAGAGGCCTGCCCATGAGTGGTTTGGCGTTGGTGAGCCGCCAGTGGTTCTCGCAGTTGGCCGGCTCAGGTCGCAGAAAGACTTTTCTACCCTGTTGCGCGCGTTCGCCATCTTTGCTCAATCGCGGAATGCACGCCTTATGATCGTCGGCGAAGGCCCGCAGCAGGCTGAGCTGGCCGCGCTGGCGCTCGAGCTCGGCATCGCCGACCGTTTCGCAATGCCCGGGTTCAAGCAGAATCCCCTATCTTTTATTAATGCAGCGGCGATGCTCGTCATGTCCTCGCGATATGAAGGTTTCGGCAACGTGCTCGTCGAGGGGCTGTCTTGCGGCACCCCGACCATGAGCACCGATTGCCCGTTCGGTCCGTCCGAAATCCTCGAGGATGGACGCATCGGGCCGCTGGTGCCGGTCGGCGATGTCGATGGCATGGCGGCGGCGATGGGCCGCCTGCTCGATAATCCGCCCCCGCGTGACCAACTGATCCAGCGCGCGCAGGAATTCACGGTCGATCATGCGGCCGACGCCTATGTGCGCCTCTTCGCGTCCTGAGGGCAGCTGATGGCATCGTATAATCTTCCATTGGCACCAGCGATGGGGGCAGCCCGCCGGGGTCGCGGGCTGACGCTATCGACATTCATTGCCGGCATGTTGCTCGTCGCGGTCACCTTGCGGATCGTGATCGGCCAGAACGTGCTGAACCAATATGTCGGATATACGTCCGGCACCGGATTCGTCGGCGGCCGGTTCCATCCGGCAACCTACCTTCTAGGCGGGGTGCTCGTCACTTATGTCATAAGCTTGATCCTGCTGCCTATCCAGATTCAGCGGCGCGGCTATCGCTATCTTTGGGCGACTCTGCTGGCCACGGCGGCGGTGGTTGTGGCGCTACGCAACGGCGGCCAGAACGCGGCGGCGACCGTGGTGGACGTCATCATCGCGCCTTTGCTGATGGCGTTCCTGCTGGCCCAGCTCGACGAGCGACGGCGCATGATGTTCTTCCGCCTCATCGTGGGGCTGGTGGTGCTAAACCTTGTGCCGGTGGCCGTCGAAAAGGCGACCGGCATTGCCCTCTTCCCACGCGAGAAGACGGAAATGTTCTTCCGGCCGCAGGGGTATCTCGATCATCCTCTTGTCGCCGGTGTTGCCGTCTTCTGCTCGATGTGGGCGCTGCTTCGACTTGGCCGTCGGCCTTCGTTCGACCTATTCGTCAGCAGCATGCTTTTCGTGCAGCTGCTGCTCTTGAGCGTGCGCTTGCCGCTGGTTGTCGGAACGCTCCTTTTTTTCCTTCAGATATTGAAGCTAGGTCGACGCTCCGGAACCGGAAAGATTACTGCCGGTTTGTTTCTGATGCTTATTCCACCGGCTCTATTCGCCGTGGCAGTAACATTTGGATGGCTCGATCGGTTTCTTGCGCTCGGGCTGTACGACGAGAAGAGTTCCGCGAGTAGGCTTGTGGCTTTTGAGGTATTAGGTAGTTTAAGCGAATTGGAGCTGTGGCGCGGTATCTCCGCCGACCAAGCGGCAGCATTGCTCAGCCAGTACAGTCTTCAGACAATAGAAAACAGCTTCGTCTCCTACACAATACTGGGTGGTATTGCGGTGGCTATACTGACACATCTTTGCATACTGATCGCCATATCAGTTGTATTGCGGCGCGATATCGTATTTTTTGCGATTGTTTTAGCTATCTTCATCGGAACGATCATGTTTTCAGTTAAGACAACAGCGTTCATGATCTTTCTACTCCTTTCGGCAATTGTCTCGGAGCACTGGATCGGGCAGTCGCTTCATCGCGGCAGTTCGTCTCACCGAAAGCGTCGTAATCTGTCGTATAGCGGGGCACCATGATGCGCCGATCGTTCAGCAAAGCGCGATTAGGGGAGCAGCAATTGTCCAAGCAAAAATCATCGCGCAGACAGGCGATCATGCAGTTGGTTCTCCTTTCGCAAAAGCTGCAGCGTGGGCCATTGTCCCCCTTGGGGCGTTTGATGGATGGTGCCGTGCGAGTGGGGTTTGGCGCCTCGATCCCCGGCCGAGCCAGAATCGCTCCCGATGTATTCTTCCACCACAGCGGCATCGGCGTGGTGATTAACGGGGCCAGCGTGATCGAGAGTGGCTGCGAAATCGGCGTCGGTGTAGTGCTCGGCGGACGCGCGCCGATCATCGGTGCCCCACACCTCGAGCGGGATGTGATCGTCCACGCAGGGGCCAAGCTCATTGGGCCGATCCGCATCGGGCGCGGTTCGGTGATCGCGGCCAATGCGGTCGTGCTGGAGGATGTCCCCGCCGGCAGTCTGATCGCTGGAGTGCCCGGCGTCATCAAGCGTATCGGGCTTGACGCCGAACGCTACCGCACAACCTCGGGCAACCGCGATCTTCCCGCATGAACGTCGTGATCGCGACGCCGCTTGGCCGTGGTGGAAAGGGCGGGATTGACCGCATCATGGATCAGGTGGCGGATGAGCTCGCCGCGCGTCCGGTGCCAGAGCTGCGACACCGCTTCATCGTCACTCGTGGGCAGCGGAGCGCCCTGTTTTCCGTGGTGCAGCTTGCACTGGCGATCACGCGGCTCG
>LJPK01001420.1:0-85177 GCA_001430945.1 Amauroascus niger
TTGGTTACTTTTCTTAATACACTAAACACACAGGGTTTGAATGAATCTCGCTTGAAGAGTGAGACCTTTCCTATGGCAGAAAGTGGGATGAGATGCCATCTTCCAGAGGATTTCTCCATGCGTGGTTTGATTTGGAGTCAACTCTACTACCCTTCTGGCTTCTTTGACTACTCTTCTCTTGAAGATGATGAAGAACGATCCTTGGAGCTTCCTAGTGTGACTGCACCTAGGACTGAACGATGTCTGTGGCTTGGTCATCGTCTTGCATCTGTGAGTGGGAGAATAGTTGTATTTAGAATCGTTGATGCTGATCTCTTTCGTTCTAGTTGGACGTTTGGATATCCTTTGATGAAAGACAAAGGAAATTCGTGGTTAACGACTTTGCTGTGGAACTCGAAAAATGCGCGCAAGGCCCGATCTTGTTTGACAGGGCAGCTCGATTTTTTGGCGAAAGAGAAGAGATGCAAAGCGGAGAGAATGAGAACGATGTCCGCATGATGGACGCCGAACCAACTCTGGCCATTGAACCCGATTTCCGAAGCCCCGATGATACTTGACATTCATCGATTTGTACGAGGCCAAGTTATAAAGCGTACACGGCCACAGCGAGAAAACCTCCGGCCGGCCGCGGACTCTGTACTAGAGTTCCCAACCAAAACCGCTACACGGCTCATGCAAGCATCCCCTTGGCTATCGGGTTTGACTACTCGTTCATACTGACTATTGGTATCCGCCAGGGATGTTTGGATGATCTGATTCCCGGCGTGCGGCCAAGGCAGCTTTTGCAGTCTCGGGTCTTTTGGGCTGTTATTCCGGTATTGAATATTACATGGCTTGAGTGACTTTAGGCGTTGTCCTGAAGAGGTGAAGCGAAAAGAAGATGCGGAGCGGCTAGGATTGGTTTCGGATGAACTGTGTATGTGCAGTGTATATACATACAAACTATACGTTACAAGTCAAAGAATTTACAAAAAGCATTGTTCTTTCTAATTCATTATCATATTATTCCGACTTTTCGCTGTCATTGGAATTTCAATAATGCCTCTCTCGTCTTCTTCCTCTAGCAGCGCGAGAGCCTCTTAAGAACGCTTCACCGACTGCGGACGGATATCTGTGCTGGTGAGTCAAGCTACTCAATGTGGTGGTTCCTTGGTCCGCGATGGCTAGTTTCCGGCGCGCGCAAAAGCAATCTCGAAGGCAACACACTCACATGCTGTTTACGAAGGGATATCTGACAAGCAAGTGCAACCATATTCTGTGCACACAACACACTTAAAACGTAGGATACGCCTTTTTTTTTTCCCCCTCCCTTCCCGTGAGAATTGTAATATTTGCTATCCGTGGTGAGACAAAGCCACACGAAGCCGGTGGTCGAGATACTGACTCCCTTAAAGAGGAAAATGAACGGAGGACAAACTTGGTGACAGTTTTCCTTCATCGATTGGGAGCGGGACTCACTTCCGATCAAGACAAGTCAATTCCGTGTTGTTTAAAACCGTTGTCGGTTTGGGACTTAATTTGGGCCCCTACGCTTGCTTTTCTTTTCTGAGTCTCATGCGGGTGTAGAGTCCATGAATGGTGTCCTTTCTTTCTTTCCTTTTTGCCTGTTCTCTTCGATGAAGCCTTGTTTTTCCGCTTTTGTCGGTTTTCGAGCGGAGGGTCGTGAATGATGCCTATTTTTCCTTTGGGGGGTTTTTTTTTCTTTTTTTTTTTTTCTGTGGTTGAGCAGCTGTGAGATTTGATTCTCGATCGGAAAGCATGCTTGGTAGCACGAGAATGACTTGCTTGGGGAAAGGCAACAGAGTGAAGTCTATTGGAGGCACGGATGGAAGAAGCGGATGGATTGGTGAGACAGGACGTTCCGGGTATCATGATGGTCAGTTGGGGATATGCGATTGAGCAGCAAGGCGAGAATGGACGGGCAGACCAGTACTCTCCGCTCGTCAGGCCCGGACTACCAAAGCAGACTTTCCTGGGAACTCCGTAGATTCTTCTCTGGGTATCATTCCCTACCTCCCGAATCAAGGGCCTGTTGGTATTATCGTGATCCTACCTACACCCACCCGGGATGAACATGGGTTTGTGGGACTGATTCTGTAAAGAGCGACATACACAGTGCGATGAGGATGAGCTCATATGATCTTCAAGATCGACTTGGAAGATGGACTTTGGGAGTAGCGTAAACTACGGCTCCTAATTGTAATATCCCCAGTGGTGAGATTCATGATGCTTGGAACCGGCGAACAGTGCTTAACTCGATTCATCCTGTAGAGTTCAACGCATCTTTTCTGCTTTGCCATCAAGTAGGCAATATCGTCCCAACTCTCGAATCTGACCACGTCGTTTTTCTTCCGATAACTAGTTGATACTTTCATGAAGCTATCAAGGGATGTATAGTTAAGGTTCAGTGGTGATCGGGGCGGAACAACCATCATCCAGTCTTGTTGTTTTTGAGGTTTGTTTCTCAGTTGGACGATTACGCTGGGCTTGGATCGGAGAATTGAAGCTTTAACAATGGGGTGCTGCTGTCTAATCTGAGAGGAAGGGACCCCTCAGGGCTCTGTTGATACCATGTCTTCATCCGCGCCTGCATCGGGCATCCTATTCAATTCCCTCGCAACGCCAACACAACTCGCAACTTCGTCGTCCTCGCTCGACGGGATTCTGGCCGATCTTGAAGCTTCGATTCGTTATGCGGGTGCGAGATTGACCCAGGCGGCCGGTGTGCTGCTTCGGCTTCCGCAAGATATCATTGCCCAGGCCATTGTACTGTTTACAAGGTTCTGGATTGGACCGGAGGGAGGCAGTCTGGCCATGTTTGGCGCGAAGGTTCGGCATCTCTAGATTTGCTAGCTAACTCTTGACCATCGAGCAATTCTTTTGAGAAGCTAATAGAACGTCGAAACACCGCTAGGACGCTTCCGCTGCTTCTATCTACATCGCCGCAAAGCTTTCTTTCACTCCCGTGTCTCCGCGCTCTGTGATTAATGTCTATACATTCCTTCTGTCGCCGGAGTCCTCGCCGCTCCGGTTTGTAAATCCCTCGGGGCCGCCGTCAATTGCAGATCCAGAAGGCTACTATGTCTCTGAAGGAACATACCAATCCGAACGCCTCTTCCTCATGAAAATGGAATCCGCGATCCTTCGCACGATTGGTTTTGACACGCATGTCGCCATCCCACACCCAATTGCCTTTACATACCTCCAGACCCTCGGTTCTTCTACTCCTAATGTGTCAAAGCGGACAATCGAACATCTTAATGCTGCTCTGCTTTCTCCACAGTTATTATATGTGACGCATCAGCCTAATGCGCTGGCTGTGGCGGCGATATACCTTTCCGCAAGGGAGACTGGGGTGAAGTTGGTGGATTGTGAGTGGTGGGAAGTGTTTGATGTCGATAGGGAGGAACTAGGCTTCCTGGTCGTCGCCATGAGAAGTATGGAAGGGTTTGCGCAAGCAGAGGAAGACAAATGGAAGGGAAGATTCGTGCCGTTGACGGTGGCGGATGTGCAGAAAGAAATTGAGAGAAGGAAAATGATGGTGGAAGAAGGATAAGTCATCTACCTCTGGTACCCCGGGCACGGACGAACGCAGTGGAATGCCGGTCCAATGTTTACTTTGCAAGTGGTTTCCATCTGGCGCCGCAGTTCCGGCTATCATCGATATTCGACATTCCGGCGGCCGAATCTGATAATAGCCCGTCTATGTCGGGCTAGCCCGATGGACACACCGCCACATTGATTGCTGGCTATTATGTCATAGCTGACGGACACTCACCACCAATCACGGAGAATAAGTCGGTTGCATTTGGATGAAATCAATCATCTATCTTGCTACGCAAATACTGAACAAAATACTACACCGGCCGGCACTCGGGAATGAATATTGCGTGGTAAACACTGGAAAGCTTTTAAGTCTACATTTGCCCTGATCCGCAGTTCATAACCCGGCAAATGTGTTTATTTTCGCAGGCTCCAGAGACCGTTAGCCCTCTATGAGACATGTAGGTTTCGGACTGTCAGGCTTCCTGGGCTGAGTAGTCATCTAAACCTCAACCATGAATGACCTTTCCTGTCATTCACTAGCAACACCTGATCTATTTCTCTCTGACATACTTGAATCACCATAATAGATATAGAATTTTTTGGTGTATGTACATACAGTATGATACATCTTTGATGGAAGAAGCCTTGCCTGACAGTTTTATTATTTATGCCATCTGTTATCATTGATATTTCCAGCCAGTTAGTATTCTATTCTGGTGGACTGATAACATGATCACGTGGATTGTAGTTATCATCCCCCCGTGATGCAACTGCATAGTTTAAGTCTTATCTGCCTTAGCCAGGAGAGGGGCAACTCATCGCCATAACAATTAACCAGAAAATCCTCTTGTTGACAAGAGTGTCCCAGAGCTGGCTTCCTTCACACCCAGCAACCCTTACATTTACACAGACCAGCTTCTCCATAAGAAAGAGCGCAGACGCCACCGACGCCTTTAAACCGATACTCCTCCTCGCATCATGAATTACATCCGCACCTGGCGCGACAAGCTCGCGCCGATAACTCACACTTCTACATTTCGCTCCACTGGCCAGATAACCCCCGAAGAGTTCGTCCTTGCGGGAGATTACCTTGTGTACAAATTCCCCACCTGGTCGTGGTCCGATGCCCCGCCCGCCAAACGAGCCCCGTACCTACCTGAGGGAAAGCAGTTTCTGGTTACTCGCGGCGTGCCATGTCATAGACGACTAGATGAGAATTTTGCGGGAGACGCAGGCAGGGAAGATGTCATGGTTAAGGATGGATTGGGTGCTGGTGGTGGAAAGGAGGATGATGATGATGGGTGGTTGAATACTGGTGGTGGTGGTGGCGACGACAGTGCTAGGGGGGCGGGGAGTCAGGCTAGGATAAAGGATGTCAGAACGGTGGATGAGGCGGGGAATGTGGGCGAGAAAGAGGAAGAGGAGGAAGAGATTCCGGATATGGAGGACGAGGAAGATGATGAGGAAGCGATCATCAGAGAGCCACTTGGAAAGTCAATGAAGGCGTGAGCACCCCCGTCTCGTTCTGCTGGAAGGATCCTCCTTTTTATATGATTGCTGACAACAGAAAAACAGGCCGCTACGCAGTTATACTCTATATATAACTTATACACCCTGGTACCGAACCCCTCGTTTATATCTATCCGGTTATCTTTCGCCATCTGAGCCCCTCGCACCGCATCTCATGATGGAAGACATCGTCGGAGACTACAAAGACAAAACGGTAACCTTGGAAGATTTCCCGTTTTATGACGGGAGTGTGAGAATGGCCAGCGTCCACCCTTGCAAACACGCTAGTGTCATGAAGATCCTCCTCGATCGCGCCGACGCTGCGTTAAAGATCCGGAGACAGAAGCTCAAGCGTGCAAGCGCCGCTGGCGAACAGGCAAAGGTGGAAAGGGGATTAGAAGGATTAGTGGATGATACCGCACAGCTGAACATCTCCAGAGGGAATAACGCTGGCCGCACACCTACTGGTGCAAGTGCCGGCGATGAATGGGAAGTATTGCAGCATGAAGGAAGTGAAGAGGACGAGGAAGATCAACAAGTGGCTATTCGTGTCGACCAGTATTTGGTTGTGTTTTTGAAATTTATTGCCAGCGTTACTCCTGGGATTGAACATGACTTTACGATGGGTGTCTAATGATAGGTTACAGCTTATCCTCCATTCTTAGTATAATGAGCTCATTCTTGCTTTTCAACCCGGGCATCGCTGTCTTGGCGGCAGAGCAGGACCATGTGAATATATCCCTGAGTAGCGCCTGAGTTAGCAATGGAGATGGCATCTCAAGATTTGTATGTATCCCCTCATCTTAGGCAACCTCTGCAAAGAGGAGTGAATTTTCAATTATACGTAGCTTGTATTAGCCGACTCAAATATTCCCCCACTGTATCTTCAGCTATCATCAACAAACTGAGAAAGCCGCCTTACTTTTGCAGAGCAGAGACAAAAGGATATTCATGTTATACATATTCCAGAGCCAAATATCTTTTTCGGGTGAGCCCCAACACAAGAGGATTCTCAAAGAGGTTGGAAAGGACGTGACAAATACAGGAGCGAAGATATCTGAACATGAATCCAAGGTCACCAAGGCAAAACCAGCATGAAGTTCTTTTTGAAGAAAACCAAACAAAACCAAGTGTGAGGATCAAATAGATAACAGTATATATTTTCAAAATATGGAGAAAGTCAAATTGCAAGTCTTCTTGTCAAACGGTATTTTTCTCAGATCCAAAAATAAGGTGCCGTAAATTCGCCGAATTATATAGAAGTATATGCCAACCCATATATATAATCATCTGACCCAGCAGATGTGCAAGGCTAGGAAAGTTGTTGCGTCGATCCAAATGCAGTTCCAAAATTGGTGCTGTGTTTGAACCTGATTTCTGGCTCCGGTTCTGGAGATTTTCCTTTTTCATCTCCACCGTCCTCTTCATCGGATGACAGTGAAGGCCGAGATAAAGCTCTCCTAGCTTCTTTGAGGAGCTTCTCATCTAGTTCCTCAAGGAACTCCACATCATGCTGTTCATCGTTTTGCAGGCCCAACGGTCCTTGGAGAGCAGGGTCTTCATCCAGTTCTTTGTGGCAGGTAGTCGCTTCGAGGCTAGCGACAGGGAAGAGTGATGGTAGTGGTGCGCGTGGGGATTCACTAGGTATTGATTCCGCCATTGGGAACGGAAAGCCAGTCCCCGCTGCTTGGTCGAGAGGCACGACTGGAGTGCGATCTATATCGCTTGGTACACCGCCAAGCGGGGACGCTAAACATGGCGCTTCCTGTAGCGGCAAACCAGGCTTGAGCTCTGTGCCAACCGGTTGGTGGAGATGGACGGGAGCTTGGAGCACAGATGTTGCCGAGACCGAGGGGGACACTCTGGCGGCGATATCCGGTGATAGTGCTGTAGATTTCAACGTGATACCATCTAATGAACTGTCAAGAAGCTCAACCGGGACTCGTGCATGGCAAGAGCGATCAGCCGGAAGAGACTTGGGCGACAGCGCCTCATCTAGTGACGGGGAAAGGCCGGATCCAAGGGGCTCTGGTTCGCCGAGCGGTATGTCGTCTGGAAACACTCGTGACGGCCTGGCTGTCGGACTGGATCCTTCCCAGACGTGATGGTGTTCTCCCGCCTCAGACCCGGAAGGGATGGTGAGTTTTGTCCCCGTTGCAGCCGACCCGCCTGCTTTGCCACCCATCCCTTCAAACTTCGCTATTCTCTGCTGCATGATGCGGCGCTCCTTTTCCCAAAGCTCGCGTTCTGCTGCAAAGGCCACTCTTTCGCATTCGAAACTAATTCGCTGGCTTTCGAGAGCGAAACGGGCTTGTTCAATGTAGCTCGTCAGGTCAGAAGCGTTTCTTGCTGTGTCGGGATGAGTTCCTGGTGCAGGCGGCTCGAATTTCGTCCCGGGTAGACTCATGTGGCCGCAACGGGAAGAAAAAAAAGGGAACCTGCACCTGGTGAAGTGTGATGGGAGATTGTAGGGATCAACTGAAGTGGCAAAAAGAGAAATATCAAGTTCTTGGGCTCATAGTATCCTCACCCGAGATAGCTGGTAAAAGTTACTCAACGTAACCGTTGCAGGCCACGTCAATTTTCGTAACGGGCGAAATTGATTCCTACCCACTTCGCTGCTACTTACAGAACAGTGGAGAAACTAGCCCAGACTACCGGCAGCAGATCGCTATAAGGAAGCTCGCGGCTGCAGCAATCATTTTCCAAGCCGTCGTCAGGGATCGTGGAGTTGGAAGATTGGGGGGCTTTTCGATGCCTGAAGATGTCATCGGCTCCCCCCAACAACCTGCCGCTAGGACCAACTGGGAATGGTGGCTTTTAGTGGGACCACAAGACCTCAACTTCCGAACTTCCAGTGTGGACTTCCAACGACCGCGTGCGGTGCACCTGCAGAGGTACAGTTAGCTTTTTGTCTTTAGAGAAAAGTGAGTTGTTTGAAAGATTTTGGCGACCGGAAATCCCTCTATCCTCGAGTCACAGAGAGACAAAGGGGTGACTAGTTTCCCAGAGCAGTCGTTATGTGCTCAGGCCTTGAACGACCATGGAAAGTATCACGAGAGATCTCACACATCCTGGGACAACCCGGTTGTGACTGTGTGGTCCTCGCGGTCTCTGGCTCTTGGCCTGCGTCTCTTGAATGAAGCTGAGATGGTATGTTGAAGAGTAAGCGCGCCCACAATGCCGTAAGCTAGTTAACTATTTTGTCATGCAGAGGGTCAAAAAATCCAAGCGGAATGTAACTCTCTCCTTCCCAGGAAGGATACATGCTTTGGAGAAACCATACATGATGGTCGTACCGTTCACGTCAGCGTAGAAGTGAGAATTGAAAATTTCGCTGCCGCTACGGCCTCTTTTGGGTGATACAATCTTGGGATTCCAGCATACGGCAAACTGGCATTCCCCATGCGAGATGTTTAGAAATGTTTTTTTGATTGACTAAATGGCTCATGCACTTCATAATCAATCCATTCTCCGTACATAACTGGACGAGTCCGATAGTCTTCAATTCGAATCGCTCTGGGGATATCGTTCACAGCTGGGTTATTTACATGTGGTGAGACCCAATTTCACTTTGATCCTGAAACCTTTTGTGCGTACATATATTAACCCATGCTAAAGGGCTTATGCAAATTTACCGAGATCCAAGTTCTTATCAGACATTCAACCCCGCAAATCTCTCATCCATATCGCTTGCTCGCGTGATACCTTCCACAAACACATGGCGCTGGCCGCCGACTGGGGATCCACACTCCGGACAGACAGAAGATTGCATGGGCATACCGCACTCACCCACGGTGAAAGGATGGCCGATCTGGCAATAAAACCAATGACCTGTTCCCGAAAATTCTCGCGTCATTGCCGCATATACAGCCGCGCGTTCCTCGTTAGTGACGGGGAGGTAGAAAACCGAGTCGCGGAGCATTTTCTCGGTTTCTTCGATTTCGTCCAGGAGGCCATTAGTCTGGCCTGGATATTTATTGCAAAGCTCTCTTGCTGAAGCGAGATATTCTTGCGCCTGGGATTGGAGATCAGACTTGCACGATGCATCAACTGACTTGAGTTGAGGGCATTCAAGGGCTGCATATCGAGCCCAATAGACGAGGCCCTCCACCTTAGTCCGAGGTTGTGCCCGCTGCTCGCATTCGAGAATGAGGTTATCGCAGTAGGCGCGATTAACTTGGAAGTCGACAGTTACTTTCCTTTGGGCCGAACTTAAAAACTTGACAAGTATAGCGTGCTCGCAACGCAACAACAAAGCGGTAGCTAGTATGCGGTTTCGCACTTGAAGAACCTCGGGGCCTTCGTATAGGTCATTATAATCGGTTTCTACTCCACGGTGTCGGTGAGCGTCCTTCATAAGGTCGTATACTTTCTGGAATGGCTGCTCCTTCTCACAGACGTCATGAAGGAAACGTCTGATACGATGGAGAAGTTTGAAGACATTCCGAAAATTTCCATCTGACGAAAGTTTTTTCGCAATCGTTTTCATTTGCTCTGCGCTGGAGCCTTTCAAGATCAATGGCTCCACTTGGGTCTTTTTCAGTGCTTGGCGACTGCTGAAATCCTTCCACCTTATCTCCTCATCCCTCATCTCAATTTCGCACTGTTCAAGCTGTTGAGTAAGTGGGAAAAGTTTTGCATTCGACCACACGATGAACTTCTTCGTTGCCTCGTCGATCATTGCTCTTCGCACGATTCGACTATATCTATTGATGCTACGGAGAGATCCACGGCAAATTGGACACTTCCTCAGCTCGCTAACTGAAAAAGGTTCCGAGCGAAATTTTAAGCCCACGACGACATTATCAGAGCCGGGATCCTTGGACTTCTCGTAGAATTTTGATATTTCGAGCAGGCCATCCATACTTTCCATGGTCAATATATGGCCGCAAGATGGAAAAATGCAAGGATTCTCATCGAGATCAACATTGACATATGTTTCCCCTTGGATATAGTCCACCATCTGTTCTTGGATCGACGCATTACCGCATTTTTGACAATATTCTGGCTTTGGACATGGTTCACCACACAACGAAGGGCACCGGTGACCACATTCCAGTATTTCTTCACATCGTCTTGAGCATGGTAGTCGATCACAGGGTACTGCGCATGGCAGCTGACATTTACCATAATGAGGGCAAATCCACGAGCATTCTTCAGCGCATGGCACACAAGGCTCATGGCATCTTTTTTTACACCGTGAGTGGACGCAGGAAACTTCACAATCTTCGTCACATAGACCACAGGGTTCGTCCCCATGACAGGCTTTCTTGCAGACGTGGTTACAGGTCGAGTATGGCCTGCTGCAATGTGTGGTGCATTTCCCATGATCGCTCTTGATCTCTGCCCCATCTTTCTTGATACACTCATAGCATCGTCGTTTACAATTATGCCCACACGGCATAATTGCGTCGCAAGTAGCCTGGCATCGATAGCCTTCTGCAAGAGGCAACTCATAACATTTCACTGCCGTTTCATGCTCACAATAAGGCAGGGATACTTTGACCAGGGTTTGGCATTTTGCAGTTTCGAGTGCCTGTGCCTGATTGCATGGTAGTGTGACTTGAACATGGCCACAAGGAAGTGTCACATCCGGAATCATCGCTTCACACAAGCTCGAGCATGGATCCCCGCAGGGCTTGGGACATGGATGGTCGCAGTTCTCCTTTGTTCTTTGACACCGCTCAAGACACTTTACTGCGCTGTGAAGTAATTCGGAATGGCATTTTGTAATACAGGCATGCCCGCATTTTAATCTCCATGCGCATCTCTGACTACAACCTCCTTCTGGCACCAGTATCGCAAAATGATCGGGTATCGACACATCTGTTCGTATGTCCTCATGCCGGGCACAACGTAGGGCCAAGCTAGTGCCAAAATTACCCGTTTTCTGCAAGCTGGAAATTATGTCTCTCCACATTGGGACTGAGCTTGCTGTCTTAGAGTTTCCAAGAATATACATTCCATGTTGAGCTCGACTTAACAAGACGTTGATGCGGTTGGAGGTCCTCAGGAATCCACATTTCCTCTCATTGTTACTCCGTACCAACGAGATTATCACAACTTTGGCTTCCTCGCCCTGGAAGTTATCAACGGTTGCTACCCTCACAGCACCAAGGAGACTCGTTTTCCGAACCTCAATCTTACTGACTGTCTCATCGTCCGTAAACGCATTATCCAACTCTTCGGTTTTCAAGTCATCCAAATCTCTCTCCCCGACCACAATCTCAAATGATGACTGGAGCCGATTTTTAATCATTCTCAACTGTCCCAAATATGGGGTTAGCACGGCAATGTCTTTGTTTTGGAAAGAGCCTTGTTTGATGAGATAAGAAACAAGCACCTCCACCATTTCAACCTCAAAACTATTTGTCTTCGTGAATGCATTGGTCTCAGCCGGTGGAGCTGCATCCTCGTGGTGTTGATGGTCCAACCAGAATAGTCGATCTCTCATGCCATTAACACTGGGGTAGTCGTTTACCTGGGGATGGTCCTTCAGCTCGGGGTAGAGTGTGCCCCGCACAAGCTCTGCGATTGATGGGTGCATTCGTCGCTGTATCTCGAGCGTGCTGTAGGGGAGGTTCAACTGGCCTGGCTGTGTATCTACCAAACGTTCAAAGAGGGAGATGTCGAAAGCAAGCATTTGTCCCTCCGGATGGTCATGTCGGAGCTTGTAGGTATTAATCTGAGGGCGCAACTGTTGGTGGTCTCCGATGAGAACAACATGTTCTACTGTTGGCAAGAGTGCTGTCAGAGTCTGTGCCTCCAAAATCTCTCCAGCCTCTTCGCACACAACGACCTTTGACCCAACACACCGCAGAACCTCGAGATTCTTTGCCAACCCGGAGGTTGTGACTCCGATCACATCAGCTTGTCGTAGACAACGGACCTGGACCTCCTGACCGCATTTAATAAATCCAGAATTCGCTTTTTCATACTCTTCGAAGTATGCAAGGAAGTGCTTAGCAAGCTCGTTCCGCTGTTCTTGGATCCAGTAGGCATATATAGCTCTACGCTCCACACGGCTCATACCCCATACAGACACTGACAAAAGTTCCGATATGGGACGGTTTAGACCGGTCTTGGGGCCATTTTTGAGCCAGTGCTTGCTGGAGTTCTTCGACTTGGTCCTCACTTGCTGGAATCCTGCTTCATCGGTCGCATTCGAAAAGAGCTCATTAAAATGGCGTTCATGCCGCAATTGCACATGAGCCTGGATACTCTTCCAAGACGAGGCATCCTGTATCTTAAGCAAGATTTGCCGAATTATTAGTTCATGATTTTCCAAAGTGTGATAGTGTGCCGTTTTCTCCCGAGCTTCCTCCGGTGTTTGAAAACTCTGCTGTTGCATTTGAAAGAGGTTCAGTGGGTGAAGCCTCTCTGACTTAGATCGCGAGCCCACCCGGATTATTTTCGTCACGCCATGGTCAAGCAAGTGCTCAAGGAGCTGATCGAGTGCGTGGTTTGTATAGCACACGCAAACAATCGGGCCAAAAAGGGCGGGTTTGCTCTCCAGCAAGACTTTGATGGTAGATACCCCCGTAAAACTCTTCCCTGTTCCAGGGGGTCCTTGAATTATTGCGAGTCGCCGAGAGAGGGCGTTTAGAAGTGCCGTCAGCTGGGAATCATCGAGAGTTGACTTCTCGCTCAGAAATGTTTGACTGTACGGTTGTCCTGGAGCAAAAGTCATTTTCTCTCCATCCACTACGGGTCCCAGATCAAACACGAAACCCGGAGTCTGAGCATAATCAGGGGGCGGAACATCTGCAATTCCTTCAGTGGCTTCTTCCGGTGCGATATATTCGCTGAAAGGAATCTCGCTAGCTTGGATCATCTTCTGCAGTGCTTCCAAGGTCGGCTTAAACGATGGTAGCATAGCGGAAGGAAATTCCACAAGGGACTGGCGCAACTGAATATTATTTCTAACGTGGTTGCAAATCCACATTAGGTCATCCTCATTTGGCTCGGCCATAACTAAGCTGATGGTTGCCCGCCTATGGTTCCAGTAGAGACCTGGATCCTTTTCGGAAGAAGACCTATCTTTGTCCGCACCGGCCTCGTAAACCGTGAAGAATATCACTTTGTCGGTAGACACAAGCGCGACGAGTGTGTCTTTTCGTAGTCGTTTACTGCATTTCCACCAATCTTGTCTGTCTTTGATTCGTCTAGAATACGGTGCTGGCTGGTCAAATTCCACCACCACTGTCAGACCGTGCCGCCAGAAAAATCTCGACCTCAGCAGCCGAACATTTGCATAAATGAGAGCTTTGTTTTGATGAGGTGCTGTTTGATTTCTTTGCTGGATTTGACCCAAGATTCCCTGTTCGATTCGGATGGCATCGCGAAGCTGACCAATTTTATCTTCGCGGAGCAATCTGAACTGCCTGTCTAATAAGCGTTTTACGCCGGTGAGATGCCCGGTGGAACTGTTGGCAGAAGGGAGGTACTCTGGCCGCTTTGACCTAATTTCGTCTACAGTTGGCAGGATCCGAATGTTGCAAATGTCGGCGTGATCATTGTCATGACGCGGCCCGTGCTCCGACAGTTCTCCTGGCATATCCTGCTCTAGTTCGAAGAAGGCGGGCTGCACATCCGGTCTACTGGCCGTGTTATCGGCGATCCCTGCACCATCACCTAGACGTTGTTGGAGTCGCTTCAGAGCTCGATGGGCCACCTGCAGAGATAATTCACTAGGGATAGACGAGTTAATTGTCTCCACAATAGGCTTGAGTTCTGCGACAAGCTGCGCAACTTGATTCAACTCCACAATCTTGTCCAAGACAAGAGCGCTAGCTGTGATTGCTCTTGAAGATTCCTCTTCGCTTTTCGCGGTGATTCGATTTGCCATTTCGTTGATTGTCCTGGCTGTGAACCTGAAAATTGGGATTGCTCGACGACCGCTGGGTCCGAAGAGGAAATTGAAAATTGTGTCAAGTGAGTTCTCTAGGATCAAGGACGATCGAACATCTGGGTGGGAGATGGTTTGATAAAACGGGATAACTTTTTTCATAAAAGTATTGAGAGCGAATGAGGAATCCTGGTCGACCATCTGGTCTGTCAGTGCTTTTATCATCATCAACCCTTCCTCCTTGGCTAATTTTTTAATGACTTGCTGTGTCATTGCAAAATTGCCCTTTTGAACAAGTTCCCAACCCATACTGAAAAATGTTTCGGTCCGTACCCCAAAAGAGGACCCCGATCTAGGCTTTGGGATCTGATAGAGCCACTGGCGGTAGGCATCTTCGATTTCAATTTGAAATGGGGTAGGCTTGGGGTTTTTCGTCGGTTGGATATTTTTGTCATGAAGGTATTGACATTTAATACCCGCGAAACAACCTTTTGGTCTGTTAAAAAACTTGCATGGCTGCCTGGGCTGTCGGGGATCGTTTTCATGTCTATCAGGACATTCATTACCCTTGTCGCATTGCCCTCTTGCGAAGGCCATGCACGGCCACATCCTGCAAAGTTATGAGTTTGTCAACCCCTGTTGGCAAATATGAGATGCGATTTACCCACCTGTTGTTGTCAGACATGCTCCAACGGCATCCGATTGTCTATCACGAGTGAAACCAGAGTTTCCCTGGGTTTAATGCTGACAGGAGGAGTCTTTATCAATCCAAACTTTGCTTGCTCGATATCATGTTGAGCCTTGGGTAGAGGTGGCATAAATTGAAAATCTGTGCTTTTATATCTGGATTTGCTTACTTGACCGGCGAAAAATTCAACTGTCGGACTAGGAGCAAACCTACGGCGTGTTCCAGTATATCACAGAAAGTTCCATTTTGAAACCATTACGACGACCATTACACTCTCGCATGATCCCAGCTTACGGATCCACGCTTGCTTCGTTGAGTGTTTGTTTAGCTAGGAAAGTACCTTTTGCTGATTCTATCCTAGTTTTCCGTGCCCTAGGATTTGTTGTCTTGCTCAAAGCATGGACCAAATGGCACATTGCCCACTTCCAGTTAAATTGTTCGATGCGCTAGTTGCCACAATGTGGCAAATGGAGAGTCCGTGACCTCTCCAATCCGGATTGGTAACGGTCTGCTCCTTTCTAGATATCAAAGCCTTGAAAACTTTGCCTTCTTTCTTTCGCAAAATGCCGGACCTGGCCTGTGGTGCAAATGTGACGGAGGTTCTATCCATGCGAGTGAACCGTTCGTTTGCATACCCTCTCGATATGAGGTATGGGAAGCCCTTATCTACAGAGCCCTCCAACAAGATGATTGCCAGACAGATATGGAATTTTCTTGATGCCCCAGTTCCCAGGTTTCTAAGATGCGTGTAAAGGGACCAGCCACTCGTTTCCTGTTTCCTATTCGCAGCCGTTTCTTTTCTTTTCTTTTCTTGCATACCTGGGTTGCAAGCGTCCCCCGGATTTATATACAGAAGGTACATGCTTTCGTACATAAAGGTGACTAGTGAAGGTGGTTTGAACCCCTAGAATCAAAGCATTATGCGCAATATCCCCCATGAGGTGGTGTACAACTAAAGTGCACAGAGGAAGATTTGGACCTCGATCCCATGGATCAAATTGGTAGGATTTGAGAAGAACTATCAATGGTGATGATACTAAAAGGAGACGCTGCCATTGGTGTAGATAGGGCAGATCACCCTTCGCTGGGGCTTCGAATCTCTTGTTAACGGTTTTATAGTGCTAGGTAAAATGTCCTAACAAGGATCATGAATACTTCATGTCAATCTATAGACAACCTAGTCATAAATCACATATTAATCTAGTTAGTAACTAGTCAAGAGTGTAAGGTTGACATAGAGTCACATAACAATGCCATTTACACGGTGGTTTATAGCACCAGCCTTTACTGAACTAACTAGTGTTTGGGAACCAATAAACTTCTTGCGGCTAAGCACCTCAACAGTCCCATCCTGACTCCCAAGTTGTTTGATTTCACCGTGTTTAGTTGGCTACGTTAAGCTTCCCATAGAAAGTCTCTGAAAAGCTTTCTTATATGACAAACGCGTTTTGATGGGAGACTTTGGAGCTTAAACCCATCGGCTGCTCGTCATCGCCAACGTGGAGGCAAATCTGCCCCGATGCCATCACCACCCTTGATCTTAAAGGATATTCGGCGATACTTGGTCTCCCGATCCCTCTCCTGGTAGCCATGCGTGCCTCGAGGCGGAACTGTCAAGCCCTTGGCGTATACCGCTCATGCCAACCTTATGGACGGCGCAGCCTGCCCCAGAACCGGTTGCGGCAATTTAAGTGAATCGCGACTCGAGTCCCTCGAGATTGCTATCCGCGTTTGTGCATCCCTTTCTGTGTTGACCAGTCTCCTCGTTATCCTATTCTACGCCTTCAGTCCTCGCTTCCACACTCCGCTCAATCGGCTGATTTTCTACGCAACATGGGGCAACATTCTCGCACATATCGCCGAGTTGATAGCGGAATCGGGGCCAAGAGCCGGTGACGGCAGCTCACTTTGCGAATTTCAGGCGTTTTTCATTCAATGGTGTGTCTCAAATTTGGGTTCTTTGCAAGGCTTCCCCGGATTGACTAAAAATAAGCGCAGGTTCACATCGGCAGATGCTCTTTGGAATTTGTGTATAGCCTACAATGTCTATCTCATCGTATTCCACCGGTACGGCTTGCCCGAATTGAAGAAACTGGAGTGGAAATATTTTATTATTTGCTACGGGATACAGTTTATTCCAGCGTTGGCCTTTTTCTTCGTCAAAACGGAATCCAGGGGAAGGGTTTATGGCAACGCAATTGTACGTTGGTCCTATCTCAATTGACTCGGATATATGCTAATATTTTCTTCTTAATCATTAGTTTTGGTGCTGGATTAGCCGTCCATGGGGTGTGCTCCGCCTCAGTGTTTACTATGGGCCTGTTTGGTTCTCGTTTATAGTGACACTGTCGATCTATATTGCTGTCGGTATAAAGATATTCTTGCTTGAGAAGGGAGCTCGCGGCATCACCGCTGCGGACCGACTTATACTGGAGCCTCCAACTCCGCAATTTTTAGATGAGCAACAGCCTTGCGAAACCCAGCAGGCGGACCGTGGTGAGATCATTTCGGCCAACCGCGTGCCATCTGTAAATCATTATACAATGGGGGAACAACGGATAATTGCACCCAATTCTCCTTTACGTCAGGCCTTAATTCCCGAGGATCCCGCGGCATCCAGCATACAGACCGCACCAGAAGAATCCCCATCCAGTATGCCTCCCTCAGCAGCCCGGGGCGATCCAGAGTACGGCCAGAATTGGGCGTTCAAAAATACAGCCTGCAGCCGTCAAGCCCATTCCAGAGGATCTTCGAATTCTACTACCATCGCACGCCCATCGCAGGCCTACATCTCGCAGAACTCTACCAATCAAAGCTTTAGCATCTCAGAATACTTACCTGAACCAGCTAACTTGGGGCATCAGTCGAATTTTGGAGGTATTGCTGACCTTGAAAGACGGTTAAGCTCCACAACGGCGGGCCAAGAGAAGGAAGGTCGAAGAGGTTCAGTTGAAAAGCATCACGCAGCCATAGCTTACACCAAGTTTGCGTTTATATATTTCATTTCGCTAACCGTGACCTGGGTATGTCGAACCGAATTACCATTGAAAATCCTCGAGCTCTGGTTTTGCGATTGTTTCTACTAACGGCTCATCTTAATGTCAGGTCCCCGCGACATCGAACCGAATTTACATATTTGTCCATCCCACAAGTCCAAGCTATGGGCTACTTCTTGCGGCAGCAATTGGGCTGCCATTGCAAGGTTTCTGGAACGGTGTTATCTTTTTCAGCGCCTCTTGGAAGTTGGTACGCCGTTTAAAATTGCCCTCAAGTCTTTAGGATCACCACAACTTTGGGCAGTTCTCAAACGGGCCATTGATGGGTCATTCAATTCTTCACAGCCTTGAGGCAACAGAGACGAATACCGTTTCGAGTTTAAAGAAAATGAACAAAAGCGAAGGCTTCTTTTCTTGCTACCAATCCAATGGTTGGTTCATTTACGTGTTTTATGCGAGCACACGCAACATCAGCTTCCACCTTGCTGAATACTTACAATGGACTTGGTCCTGTCGAAACGCTTACGGGAGCACCCTTAGATCTCAGAATCAATCATCAAACAGTAGAATGGGAACATGTCTCTTCTTGCACCCGGAAATGCTTGCGTCTTTCATTGGTGATACTTTCTTGAATAATTTGGACCTCAAATATTTGCTGACTTGGTTCAGAACTGCCTAGCATGGTGCTGGCTTGATGGAAACCGTTTTTGGTTGATAATGCGAACAGATGCATATGATTTATAACTGTTACTTTTTGCGAAATAAGACTGTATTACCTTTCTTAGTAAAAATTTTCTGAACATGCTTTAATATAGCATCATTGTTCCGAGGCATAATCATTGAAGCATGCGATCACTTTCAGGGAGATCCTTCACATCAACGGACTATTATGAGTATAATCTATCGGCGTCTGCTCTATTGGTCGAAAGGATACAAAGGAAGACGGTGTATTAACCCAGTTTCCCCTCCAGACCCTCGCAAACAAGACAAGCCGAAGGTCTCAAAGGCCAAAAACTGCAACAGAATCGTGTTCGGAAGACGATTCCCTCTAATCATACACGCATTTTGTAAACTCCCAAACCCCAGGCGGCTCTCAACATCGCCAACCCCCAAGCCATTCCCAAACTATCCCACACAACATTCAGTTTGCTGCCTTTTACTTCTCTCCATCCCACTGGGACCTCAACAACGGGAATGTCCGCAAATTCCGCCAGCATGAGCATTTCAACATCGAAGATCCAGCCTTCGGAGTGCATGTACGGAATTATGTAGGCTAAACTGGCCCGTGAAAAGAGCTTAAATCCGCATTGGGTGTCTTTTATTTGGGCTGTGCGCGGAGGCGTCAGCAGGCGAATTGTGATGTGGAAAGCGTGCATCAGAAAATTTCGGAGTTTGGAGCGCTAATCGAGGTTTGGTTTTTGTTAGCGAAGGGTTTATTTTCTTTGAGGAGAAAGAATGTTTTCCATCTAACCTTGACTACAACATCGCTTCCTACTAGATGGGCTCTAGAACCCACAGCCACACTCCGCAATTTGGCATCTTCGGCCTGCTGGCAAGCCTGGACCAACTTTCCGAGATCATTGAAGTTGCTCGCACCATCGGCATCGGCGAAAACAACATATTGACCTCTAATGTGCCTCATACCATGTGTGACGGCGCCCCCTTTACCCCGGTTTTGTTTTAGCTTCACTACCCGGATTGCCCCCGGGGGTATGTGTACACCTTCTCCTGATTCCGGAGTCCATGGTCCAGCATGGCCTTTTGGATGGAGGGATAGTTGGTGGTCTCTAGCAAATGCTAGTGCTGTCTCAATGGTTTTATCAGTTGACCCGTCAGAAACTATTATCATCTCCCAGCCCCGTAAAGAGCTTGGTGGAAGGCCACTGTTGTTTGATTTACGTTTGCGGGTAGCTCCGGCCCCGTCCTGCATGAGAGGTCTCTGCTCTTTTAGGCCGTTGGTTTTCTGGGGTGTCAAGGTCCCGTATGCCTGTTCAAGGTAGTTTACTGCTTCTTCTAGCATTCCCAGTAGACGCTCCTCCTCGTTGTACGCAGGCACTACCACCGACATGAACAATTCGGCATCTTCTAGGGTGGTTGTATTCTTCTCGCTGGGTCTTCGGGATCGGAGACGGTCATACCAGCAAGGCAGTGGTTTGGGCTGCGTGACGGAGCCATCCTCTGAAATTGTCTGGTATGTTTTTTCTTCGGGGAACGGAGATCTCGGAACAGGCGCGAGCAGGAAAAGGGAGGCGTACCCCTAGAGTGTCAAAAGCAATCAATTAATTAGGAGCTCAGAAAAAGTATGCATAGCAAGGCTAGCTCACGCACGAGAACAGCAAGCCCAACAAGGGTCGAAATGACGAAGCCTAGCAAGTGCAGAAGCGGAGTGTCTGTGATGAGCTGCACACAGGACAGGCACACGTCCCGAAGGCCAGAAGCAGCCATGGCTCCCGACTTTGGCAGCGTTGGTTCTGGTCAATTGACCAGAACTCAAGTTGATGATCCAGTCAGCCGATGCAACATCAAGTTACGCAGTACATACAACTTAATGCCACCATCCAAGCTGCTGAAGGGAAAAAGCTCGAAGTAAATACCTGACTAGTGGTGCGTGCCGGCCGGGTGTTCTTGATGACGCTTTTGACTCGGGAGCTACTGTGTCCTCTTGGCGGCGCCGGCAAAAACTAAGTTATGGGTTAGTAAGCATTGGCTCACGTGATGACCCAAAAGCGGGAACTTTTAGAGTTCGAGATCGGCCCTCTAATGACTAAGCTGACGTCTGAGTGGCTGGAAATCCCCAGCCACTTATTTACGCTTGGCAGTGCATGGACGCCCCGGCGACAGGGAAGGGACGACGGTTGAGTTACCCAGCTGGGCTGGGGAGGGCTCGGCATTGGATGCGGTTGTGCGTCAGTCAGTCAATCAGGGCTTCGAGGGAAGAAAACGACGCAGGCGGTTTTCCTGCATCTTGGTCTTCTTTACCCACACTGCTCCTTTTACAAAAAAAAAAAAAAAAAAACCCCAATCGTCCCATCTCCGTTTCAGTAAGGAGTTCCGGCTTTTTGATATCAAGCACACTTTATGGCTCAACGATCTGTTTCGCATCCTTTCAATAGGCGCCTTGCGAGTGGTTGATTCAAGGTCGGGATTCCACTTTTTTTGGTGAAATCGAACTAGCTACCAATTGATCAGGGCCTCCAAATGGCTACGTGGACTGCAGTCGATGGCAATGCAGGTGCCAAAACCTCCACGAACCCTACCCTCTCCGAACCGCCACGAGCTTTCCTTAGCGGCCCAACGACCGAGTTCGAGTCAGCACCAATCCTGCCTGTGAACAGATCCCAGGACTCATTATGTCTGCACCGTGCTCTCGATTGTTACAATGAAACCTCTAGGAATTCTATCGAGAAATCCAATATTCTGAACCCAGCATCAACCTCGAGGCAGACTCCCATACGGCTTCGACACCCCCAACCTGACGAAGCGATATCCTTACCTCAGTCTACGCACAGACGGGCAAAGACCGAATCTTCGCTCTCTAATCGTAACGGTTTTATTTCCACGAATGCGCTGGACGATATTACACTCGAATCAAATGAAGACACCCCCAAGTTGAGACCAGACCAGGGCAGTAGACTGTTTGCCGGGTTATTTCAAGGAGAATCCGCCCCGATCAGACTGGGGATAATTCCATCGCCGGCTAAAGAAAGGGACTTGGCGTCCAGTGCATCATCTATGCCAGCTCTGAGCCGCCCTTCGTCTCCGACCAAGAAAATGGCGGTGCCGTCTTCATTAAAGAACATCGCGTATTCAAACCCGTTTTCATTTTTCGGCGCAAAGCAACAGAAGGAACAAACTCCCAGGATGCCAGAACCTGCGGACGATGAATACTTGAATCTTGATATCGATGCCACTCTTTTCCGCCATGACCTGTCACACCTCCCACCCGAAGAAGCGCTAGTACACTTCCAACGAAATGCTGAAAATTTGGTCCGTCAATTGCAGGGCGCTTACAAACAGCGCACTTTTGCTCTACACCAAGCACTTGCCGAGAAAATTGAACAAAAAGAGGAACTCGAGGAGACTCAGTCAAGGCTTCAGAATATGAAATCCCAGTTGGATGGGATGGCCGCCAAGGTGTTTGAGCAGGATAGTGAAATGAAAGCTCTTGTGGAAGAATTGAAAACAGAGCGATATAAGCGGCAACATGAAGACGAGGCACGAACACGAAGCTTCCTGCTTGCTAAGAAGCCGGAAGATGTTTGTGATGTGGCTGGAATGCAAATCAACAACTCCAGGAAACATTCTAAAAAGTTCAGCGGTGCGTCTATGGGCGGTGATTCCGGATTCGAGTCTGCAGATGAAAGTATTTCGGGGAGCATCTTTTCCAAAGGGACGGATGATACTGCTCCGACAAGACCTGCCTCTGTGATATCAACCACTCTCGATGTACCGCATACTCCAACGTATCAGCCATCGCCTTTGAAGCCTCAGTTCATCTCTCCATCGCGTCCGTCAACGTACGATAGAGTTTTGAAGGGTATATCTGCAGCTGGGTCTTCCTTAAGCAGCCTGGCCTCCTCCAGGTGTCCCAACTGTCAAGGAGCTCGATTCTCGGACCCGGGTCACGTTGCTACTATATTGCAACAAGAGAATCGTGTGCTCAAATCACGAATCACCGAACTTGAGGTTGCTGTTGAAGAATGTATCACTCTTGTAGGGGGGTAGTTTGATGAGGAGATTTAGCATTGTCGAATTGCTTTATCTATGTTGTGCTCTAATATTTGGAAACAACTCATGGAATACACCTGCGTTGGAATAATTATGATTTTCTGCTTAGTCTCTGTGTTATGATTTTGTTGGTAATATAGCCCTTTCTTTATGTTGGGTTTAAAGTTGTCTATACCTCTTTGTGGTTTCATTGTTTTCTTGCTATAGATGGATAATCTCCTTTGTCGTAATGTCAAATGGCACCCTCAGCAGGAGAGGCCTGACGAGAAATATAATGCTATCCCTTACTCCTTCTGCCCTTTTAAGTGGTGCGGCAAAGAAACATAAATCAATCACTCCCACCAACGCCATACTCCTTCTGCAAATCGACATATCTCATTCCCCTGCCTTCGGCAATCAGTCCAAGCAAGCCTTGTCCGATGTCTTTGATCTCATTGTATTCATGGAGAAGACGAATGTGACGTTTCACTATGGCGTCTGGATCCGGTGGAGGATTATTTGCGGGGTAAATTGCCCTGTGTAAGCTATTAGGGCGGTATTCTTGCCTAGCGATTATGCCTAGATAAAAGGGGAACGGGCAATTATTCACTTGTATTTCTTCTGGGTCTCCGAGAGAAGCACTTTTGTTTGAGCGATTTGTGATTGAAGTTTGGATATGCTTGCTTCAAGGGATTCCTGGAGGTACGGTATTGGGATTTGTTAGCGGGCTCCGGAACCCTCCTGTGGATTAGGGCAGATATACGATTTACACAATTGTGTCAAGATATGCAAGGACGAAAAGAATCCATTAGACTAACTATTTTTCTTTCCTGTTGCGGAGTACGTTTAGAAACCGTCACCGGGGTGTTCTGGGCTGGCATCGTGCTGGCATTGTTTGCCGTGACAAGTTCGGACGATGAAGCCGACAACTGAAGTAGTTTTTTGTTTTCAGAGTCCGTCTCCTGCTCTGCAGACATCCTGGACGAAGCCAAATTTATCCACCCTGGTGAAGCTTGCTGCAGCGGTTCCAAAATCAATTCTCAGTTTCAAACAAAACAGAAATAAGCCGTGATGCAATTAATCTATTTTAGGCTGTCGGAGTTTCCAGGTGGACAAGCCTCTTAAAGCCGAGAGGGCCCCTAACTAAATCTCTTGGCGTCACGGGATAGTTACATAATCACGGGTCTCTTTTACTTTCGTCGGAACTCTCGCTTCGAGCTGCATCTCCTCTCAGTTTGCTTCACATTGCCTGGCTGTTTATGGTTGCGTTGATTGATTCCAAGCAGCCTTGTTGCTGGCTATGGGAAGGAGAAGTGTGCTAGGCTTCACTTAGTCTATCTTTTCGGATGCATCTCTTCTTTTTCCTTGGCACAATCAAGTCACTCCTTTCTTTCTTTCCCGAGTCTTGTTTCTCACCTCCCTCCGATCTCATACCAAACCAGATTGTCTAGACCAAATCCACTCTGTCAAGATAGCCTTCGTTGCTGAAAGTGGAAGATGTGGAACCTTGGTGCTTCAGTGGCTTTTCTTGTCCTGTCATTAACAGCAACTGTTTATGGCCATGACCATCATGGTGAAGGCTTGCCTAAAGGCCAAATTGTGTCCGCTGAACCGCTTGTAAGATGCTGTGGTTGCTTGGACTCGTTACTCCAGTCTATTTTACTTACAAATGCATGGCTTCAGGACTCGATTCTATGGATTCATATCGGTTTGATGATCGTGGCCTTCGGGTTCATCTTCCCCACTGGGATGGTCCTTGGTGTGAGTAACTTCCGAGAATCCCAGAGCGGATTTTTAGATGTGTTCTGTGTCTAATACTTCTGCTTCTCGTCAGCTCATCCGATCCCGTTGGCATGTCCCTGTTCAAATCTTCGGCGCTGTCATCGCATTTCTCGCATACTTTCTCGGCCACATGCACAAAGGTCGTCAATTCGCTCAGAATATCCATGCACTTTTCGCGAATTCAATGATGTCCATGCTTATAATTCAACTTGTTCTGGGAGCTTATTTGAGACTGCACTTAACCAAGGGATTTCATGGCAAAATTCGCTCCTATATGGTCATGGCCCACGGGGTCCTGGGCAAATTGATGCCGCTTGTTAGCTGGATTCAAATGATATTCGGGGGCATTACTGCCTTGGGTTTCTGTCACGACGACCATTTGGGACAATGTATTGCTCATTTCATCATGGGGAGTGCTTTCATTGCGTACGCTATCATACTTACGATCCTTCTGCTGGTTGGGCAAGTTTGGCTTCGCAGAACGGGCCGCAGTCAGGAATTCTTCGATTCGCTCGTTATTGCCATTTGGGGTTGTATCAATACATTTACGGAGCATCGCTGGGGTCAGCCATGGAGACATAACGATATGCAACATACGAGCATGGGGATAATCTGGTGGTGTGCCGGTCTTTTGGGTCTTTGGCTCAGCAGAAGACGAGATGGAAGGCCCAGACGAAACATATTTCCAGCAATCGTTATCCTTCTTACCGGCTATGCGATGTCTTCGCATCCACAGCATCTGCCCATAAGTTCGATGGTTCATTCCGCCTTTGGATACACGTTGATGGCAGCTGGAGCAGCGCGGATTATCGAGATATCCTTTGTGTTGAAAGATCGAAGTGCTTTGAGCTATGATGGAACTGAAGCAAACAGCTTCCAGTATCTAACTCCGTTCGTAAGTCAAATCTGGACATTGGGCTGGTCAGATGAGAGACTTACAACTTCCTAGTTACTCTACGCCTCAGGGTTTCTGTTCATGGGAGCTACTGAAGAGCAGATGGAACTTCTCTCAAATGCGGGTATCGACCATGTCACTTACCTCTTAATCCTCTACAGCTTTGCATGCATAATGTTCTTATGTAAGACTGGCCTAATCCCGGTCAAAACTCAAATTGGTTCTGATAGGTTCTCTAGTCGTCAACGTCCTCCTGCACATTTACGGTGTCCATGCGTTTCCCGAGACCGCGAAACGCGGCAAAAGCGGTCGAATGGCAGCAGGTGGACCGCCTAGACACCCTCCTAACTATCGCCCTTCGACATCCTTTGCCTTGGAGCGTTTTCAACTCGAGTCCCCACATGTCGACAGAAATATTCTCGATCCTTCTCAATTTGAACATATTCGGGATGCACAAGAATTTGAACTTGAGGGACTAATTGACACTGCCGATAAGGATCGTGATGGTGACGATAGTCCCACCTCATCTGGCCCTCCTCCTGTTCCTCCCAAGCCGGACCTCTAGAGATAACGGAGATATAAAGGGGATTTATTGGCATTTGAAGGGGGTTGTAAATCGGGTGAAATACGTATTGGCATTCTAAGATATATATATATATATATATATATATGTCTTTTGTTTGGCTCTGTGCTTTTTATTATGTACATGTTTGATACGCTCTACCATTATCTAGTTTTTCTCTAGAGGTACCAGCTGGCAACATGCAAACTGGGATTTTTTTTCACAGGTATACGAAGAGTTCCTTTAGTTTCATGATGTATACGTTGGACCAAATCAACATGTACAAGACTTCATATATGAGATCAAAAAGCCTTCAAACATTCCATCAATAAACTCTTAGGATGGTTGGGCTATCATTTGTGACCTCCTTTTCACCTTATTGTCGTGAAAGTTCTGGAAAAAAAATGCATGTGACGTCATCTGCATGCTTTAGCTAAATACGGTTAGAGACGGCCTTGGCAAGGGAAGGTGCCGAAGGTACCGAAGAGCCGCAATCGGACGAAAGTTTAATCTATTAGTAACAACTGTATCTTAACCATTAGTTAACTCTTCAATTTACCCATCAATAGGCTAAGTAATTTTACTGACTAACTAGTAGTACTTTCGCCCCAACCACCACCCCCAGGGGTCATGACCACAATCCGGTCGTTGGTCTTCATCATCACCGTATTCTTCCCACCAATATTAACCCTCTTTTTCACGTCGTGCTCCAGGTCTCTTGTAATCCACAAGTTTAAGCCCGTCTGTCCATCCTCACCGCCTTCAAGGCCATAAGGCCTGTGGACTCTCCTCTCGGAGAGAATGGAACATTGCAGAGGACACATAAATTCAATATCCCGAATGACACCTTCACCACCTGGATGCAGACCCTTGCCACCAGAGTTCTCGCGCAAAGAGAATTGACGTAAGAACACCGGGTAGCGCTTCTCGAAGATCTCTGGATCCGTGATGCGCGTATTGGTCATGTGGACGTGCACACCAGACTCACCGTCCCAGGCTGGGCCTGCGCCGCTTCCTCCCGCGATGGTCTCGTAGTAGCCGAATCCGGGTACAGTGGTACCGGTTTCTGGGTCGATGCTGGAGTCTCTGCCGAATGTGAGGTTGTTGACGCAGCCCTGAGAGGCGGCACATGCCCGAAAGGCTTTGAAGACGACGTCTGTGATGCGCTGAGAGGTGATGACGTTGCCACCAACAACGGCAGCTGTCTTTGAAGGAGAAAGGATGCTTCTGTCAGGGATGCGAATGTCGATTGGGGTTAAGCAGCCTTGGTTGAGAGGGATGTCCAGGTTAATCATGCAACGTAGAGAGTATATGATCGCGGAGTGAGTAATGGCAACCGGCGCGTTCCAATTTCCGTATACCTCGGGACCTGTGCCGGCAAAATCAAAGATCGCAGAGCCTTCCTCGCCGTTGATGGTGATTTTAAGCTTGATCGCACTGCCATCATCCATGTAGTCAACAGCTTGGAGCGGTTTTCCACCAAATCGCTTGAAAAGTGTTTTCAAGAGTTCGCGTACGGCCATCTCAGCAGTAGCCTGGATGGCATACATGTATCGTTGGACCGTCTCGAGGCTGTATTCGGCGATAAGATTCTGGATCAAGGAAATACCGCGAGCATTGGCAGCTATCTGAGCTTTGAGATCCGATATGTTGTCATTCAGGCACCTGGAGCCGGAACAGCCCTCATATTGACTTGGTGTGTGAAAGAACAATTCGATCATGCGCGCTTCGTTGAAAACCCCACCGCTGACAATCTTTTCACCTTCAATTGATGCACCCTCTTGCCAAAGTTCAGTAGACCTGGGAGGCATAGAACCGGGCAGAATGCCACCTATATCTGCATGGTGTCCACGCGACGCCACGTAGAAAATGATCTCACTTCCACTAGATTTATCAAAAACGGGAGTAATAACGGTCACATCAGGGAGATGTGTACCACCGCAACCTGGGTGATTCGAGACCAGAACATCCCCATCTTTGAGATTTCCAAGCCATTTCTGATGTTGATAGCGGACAGCAAATTGCATCGAGCCAAGGTGGACGGGGACATGAGGAGCATTGGCGACTAGGCCACCATCTGGAGAAAATAAAGCACAAGAAAAGTCAAGACGCTCCTTGATATTTGTAGAGACGGAAGTTTTCTGCAAGGTGTTTCCCATTTGTTCGGCAACAGACATGAACCTGTGAGAGAAGATAGATAGTCGGATAGGGTCAACTCCAGTACTTTTGACAACGCTCAGAGGAGCACAAGATTTTCCATCCTCAAGGTCAATAAGGACGCAGGTGTCAAGTATATTGGCCGTAGCGTTCGGAGTGACAACAATAGTCTGAGTTTTAGCGATGATGACGGCTGGTCCATAAATACGACTGTTTCTCTCAATATCATCAAGTCTATAAACCGGTGTCTCGATTTGATGTTTTAAGGCGGTATCAAAGTAAACTTGGGTTGTCTGCACTGGATCAGATGCCACGTCTTTCATCGAGGCCTTTTGAAGCTGCTGAAGAGGGCTCGTTTCTGTTCGCACCCTGGAAGAAACAATGGTCCGTACTCGTATATCATCGACTAAAAGTGAACGTTCAGAGTTAAAATTGAATTCTCGTCGATGGCGCTGCTTGAACTCGGTAGCAAAATCCCAAGATTCGGGCTTCAAAACCATGAGGGCAGTATCTGAGCCTTCATACCGCATATTGAGATACAATTCGTGGCTGATTTGATCGACTTTGAAGCCTTGTGTCATAGCATCAGCAGACGCACTCTCCATCATACGCTTGAACCTCTTTCTAAGAAGAGCTTGAGAGGAAAAGTATTCGGCCGAAATGGGCTCTTGGGATTCTTTTACGATTTGGGCCAGGGCGAGGCCATATGCTGAAAGGATAGACGAGTATTTGTGAATGATAATTCGAGAGATTCCTAGAGAAGCGGCTACGGAGCACGCGTGTTGGCCACCCGCACCGCCAAAGCAAGCGAGATGATGAGACGAAGTTTCAAAACCGCGGGCTTCAGTAAGGTTGCGGATTGGTCGCGCCATAGACTCGTCAGCAACTTTCAAGAACCCGAGAGCCACCTCTTCTGGGGTGAGATCAGCTAGGCCCTTGCTGGCCTGTTCCACGTTAATTTGACGACTTATATCTTCGAATTTCGCTGCTGTAATATTGTAATCGAGTGGTTCGTTTTCATTAGGGCCAAATATATGTGGGAAATGTTCCGGAAGCAGTCGTCCTAAAAACAGGTTGGCATCTGTGACAGTAAGAGGACCGCCTTTTCGATAACAAGCAGGACCAGGATGGGCCCCGGCAGACTCGGGTCCAACATAAAAAAGACCATTGCGCCATGAAAGAATGGAACCACCGCCGGCAGCAACAGTGTTTATATCCAGTTGAGGTGACTGGATCGAGACACCTGCAACAGTGGCTTCGAAAATGTGATCGAGAATACCATCGAAACGGGAGACGTCGGTCGATGTACCACCCATGTCGAAGCCAATGACAGGGGTGCGGGTCTCAGGATCCCAACTTGTAGCAGCCATACCAACTACACCGGCAGCGGGGCCTGAGAGAATCGCTCTCAAACCTGTGAAGTTGCGAAAGTCAACCAATCCACCATCTGACTGCATGAATTCAAACCGGCAACCCTTTTGGCCTTCTAAACCACCATCGAAATTGGTGGAGATTGAATCGATGTATGCTTTTATCACGGGGGTAAGATACGCATCTGCAGCGGAGGACATGGCACGGGGTACAATCTTAATCATTGGCTGCAGTTTCGAAGATAAGGCAACAGAGAATCCTATTGATTCCGCGAGTTCACCAACTTGAGTCTCATGTTCAGGGTAGGCATAAGAGTGGATAAAGGCAACAGAGATGGAGCGATAGCCACGATCCTTGAGTTGTTGTAAACCAGACTTGACTTCTTCAAGATTGACCTTTTTTATCACACGCAGCTTTTCCCCTGTGACACCTTCCACTGTTTCCGAGTCGGCAAAAGCTTCATCGAGTGAAAATTCGTGACATGGCAGAACGCGTTCATCGACTTCAAGAACTTCTTCTGGGAGAACATCCGGCCTTTTGGCGGAGAGATCGAAAATCTTTGGGCGAGCTTGGTTGCCAATTTTGAGGAGATCCTTGAAGCCCTTGGTGGTAAGAAAGGCAGATTTGGAGCCCTTTCTTTCTAGTAATGCATTTGTTGCGACTGTAGTTCCCATGCGCAAGCATTTCACTCGGTCAAGTTTCAGAGGTTGGCCTCGAGGAAGAGGTTCACCTGTTGCAAGCTCAAGAACTTGGCGTATACCTTCAGTGGGGGCATCTTGATAGTGCGCAGGGTTAACCGAAAGAAGTTTTAGAACGATGTCGGGTCCTCCAGGCACGATGGCATGGACATCGGTAAAGGTGCCACCGCGGTCAATTGAAATAGTTATCTTCGTCTCTTGTGTAGACATCTCAAGGTAGGGAAGTAGAATTCAAAGACAAGGGTTTATTCTGTTATTCAACGCCCAGAACGTAGTAGCATGGTATCCAGTGTAGCTATATATATATATTCGATATTCATAAATGCCACCGCTTAAAAAACATAGCAATAATCGAAAGATTCCACAGCGAGCTGGCTGTGGCACGACGAGAAGCTTCCGGGCTCAAGGGCGGTGCTGGGCGGATCAGGAACATAATCCCAAGCGGAGAGGACTTCTCCACTCCGGAAAAGGCAGCCGATAAACCCATCGTGATTGAGCTGATGGGCACACCAAGTATTGGTGTTTTGTCTCGCGTCTGTGTCCATGTTCGATGTCAGTGGACGTTGAAGTTGAAGTTGCAATGTTCGGGATCCTTTCCCGAGAAACTTTCGAACATCTCGGAGTGCGGCTTAAAACCGAGTTAGTTAACTAACTATGCAAGTCCACGTTAACCACGTTGCGAAACGCGCTTTTTGCACTCTGTATATCTATGTAGTTCCAGTGGAGAGAAGAAGCCGAGAGAACCAGCTTTGGCAAAGCATTATTATCATTTCTGCGCCTGCAAGGCTGGGTTGGCTGAGGAAAAGTAGCTATAGCACGTTAACTAACTTATTGCTCTCGGGAACGCTTTCCGGGCTGAATGCCCTAATGTCTTGGCCAGCGAACCAGCTGCTTCAAAAATACGTCCCTTCAGTGACTAGTTAACCAGCGTGTGGCATCTGAGCCTCCTTCCATCACTCCCGCAGAGACAAGGATGCAGAGTGTACTTGCGGGGAGATACACATCAACAGCCTCTTTAAAGACCGCTATGTTGCCAATGGATCCACGGAACAAAACATAACTATGTTGGTTAATATTACGCCACTCTAAATGTCGCCATCCTCACCTTGTGGTGTGACGTGAATTGGGACGACTGGGAATACCTACCGCCAAACACTAGTTACCCACTTGCCGCAAAGATAATATGTCGAAGGCGAAACAAAGACGGGACACCATGGGCCAAAGAGATGATAAACCGGGTACCAGACGATCCGTGGTAGCGTAAGTGAGCATCGTCAATGCGATCAACCCCGATTAAGAGTTGAGATTGATGCTTGACTTCATAGTTGCCATCGATGCCGGGACAAGAAGACGAAGTGCATCGGCAGTCCACCGTTGCCTTGCACGGCTTGCGAAAAAACTGGAATCTCATGCATATATTCAGAAGTTGAAAAGAGAGTATATGTCTCTGAAAGGTGCGAAAACGTATGTTTGAATGTTGGCAAGAACACTGGTTCACAAAGTATGGCAACCGTAGCTATCTCAGGGACTTACAAGCCTTAGCGGCGGGAAAAAGTATGCATCTCCTCCTTCAGCGAGTTCAAAAATGTTGTTAATCAATAGCAGCAGCAAAAACTCCGTCGACGAACGATTCTTCCATGTATGAGACTCCTATTTCGAGTGTGAATAGCATGCAGCTCCACCATGATGATGACTGGTGGTTCAAAGGTGCAAATACCTTATTCCTAGGTAGAGCCGGCGAACGCCGTATGTCTGCCCTTTTCGTGTATATATAGCTTTTTACTTTCAATCACTGATCCTAGGAGATTGTGTTGGGGCTTCATCATCCATACATCTGGCCAAAAGATTGAATCCAGCTTCCGCAAATCTAGCCTGGGATGTGCGGCCCATGTATGATGATAGCTCGTGGATTCGCCGGCCGGTGAGCCCGGTCCTCCCGCAACTCCCACCGTACGACTTTGCCAAACGATTATTCTGGACTCAGTATACCTATATTGGTACAATCTTCAGCTTTCTCCAACCCGACGAGTTTCTAGAGCGACTTGACCAGGTATATTGCCGGTCTCCAGATTTTTCAGACAGGGACACATGCCTTGCGTACTGTCAAATTCTGCTGATATTTGCTTTCGGACAAATGTACTCGGTCAACCAATGGTCGGGAAACGATGGACCACCAGGCTTTATCTTTTTTCAACATGCATTACGATTTCTTCCTCATATCCATGAAGAAGGATCCATACTCTTTGTGCAAGTTTTGAGCTATGTCGGTTATTATATGCAAAATCTCAATCGTCGCGATGCAGCGTTTTTATACGTATGGTGCAACATAACTCACTCCCCGTTTAGTGCAAAACTGACTGGCACGCAGATAGGGCTGGCAATTCGCATGGCTATATCACTTGGATTGCATCAAGAAGTGTCTGATCCGGAAATAAATGCTCTGGAGCGCGAACGGCGGCGACGAGCATGGTGGTCCGTTTATAGCCTTGACAGGTGAGCTACATGGCTTTCCGATGGACGCTAGTTGGGTTCTAACGAATCCATAGGATCCTTAGTGTTAAGTCGGGAAACCCCATCACAATATGTGATGAAGATATTGATGTTGCGTGGCCTACCTGCTCGGTGAGTCAAAAGACCTAAGACAAAATTATTCTGGATGTTAATGGCAACGAAGCCCGAGCTAGGCGAAGCATCATGGCCATCGACAGTTTTGGTACATTACACTGAATTGTCTAGGATTCATGGGAGGATAGGAGAAGGTCACTTTTTCATTCTTGATTTGATAACTTCGACTTCTACTGATGATCCGAGTTAGGGATATACCGTAAAAAGCCGAGATCAGGAATGAGTCTCCTTACATCCGTGCAGGGAATCATGAATGACCTCTCTGCATGGTTACGTAGAGTGCCCGACGGGCTTAAAGTCGATTTTTCCACGTTATATACACATATAAACAGAGAAGTTGTATCAACATTCCTTCATTTCTATTCGTGCATCAACATGGCAGCACGCCCCCTTGTCTTTTATATAATTCAAAGACGACTCGAAAGTGAAACTCGAGGTTCTGCTTCAAGCAGCTGGCAAGAAGGGTTCTCCAGGAATATTGTTGGTGTGATAGACAATTCGATCAATGCCGCGCGTGCGTGCGTTTATATCATGAACGCCGCTGCAAAACATAATCTCATAGGTAAGTTTCTCCCCCTGATCTTTCGTCAAATATATCTAAAGGTTAGCAAAGCTACGTACGGGTATCTCGACGGAGAATATGCATTTTCCGCCGCACTTCTTCTCATCATGGTTAATGCCGCTTTCCCCTACAACGAAACCAACGCCCGTGCGATGGATATGGCATTGGGTGTGCTCTGGGATATGGCGGAGAAGGGCAACGGTTCCCTTAGATCACGGCATTCTTTATTAATCGAACTGCAAGCAACGATAGGGCCAAACAGAACTACAGCACAACGAGGTGGAGCCACAGCTGAGCTAATGGAGGGTTCAAGTTCATGGGCAGATGACGGAGGACAAGTAACTAACGAGCTTGTGGAAGTAGCAGCAGCCCTGGACGGACAACATGAACATCCATCTTACCAAGATATCACGTTCAATTTCAATATCAACGATGATCCTGGGCTCTGGGAAGAAGCCCTTGGCAATATTGACATTGACATGGACACGGGATGGATCGAAAATGCCCTGCGAAAAGAGATGCCTCCAGCGCCTTCAGGCTCCGGTTAATAATGCAAAGGATTTTTAACCATTTGATTTAAACTGGCAGTTCAAGGAGTTTTCTTTTGTATCCCGGAGAGAAAACACGTACTCTCAACAAGTCATGAACCGTCGAAATGCAGGGATGACCCCTGAAGACCCACTGTCTCAACCTAACTAGCAAGGTGGGCTAGAGCCTAGAAGAAGCAGATTCTATCACCAGTACTTGTGAATGTGGATATTTACGAATGTGTATGTATAACTTAGCAGGAGAAGCGGACACGAGTAGGTCAGTTTAAGCAGAAGGCTTTCCTTCAATTTAATTATATTTCAAGCTTGCGCTCTATCACACTGTAATTTAATTCCTCCGTTTAATATCTAACCATTTGCCCATGCATTTTATAATATTCCCCCGAAATATAAGAAAAACTTTTTGTTGTTGATTAAACATTAGGTGATGTATTAGGGTATCGTATCGTCGATCTCGTCCAGGGATATATAACTTTTTTTGGGTCGTGAAAGAGAAATCCTCCAATTGTGCCGAGTAATTCCTGCAAATCTAATCATGATGTTAACTAGGATCTAAGCTAGAAAAGAGATGATAACAAAAAGATATGCTTACCGTATCGCAAATCATTTTTCGGTTCTAGCCGTCGCACTCCATTTTATCTATCGCTGGAGCATCGAGAAGTAAACAGCTCGGCTCTCGTTGACACTGTCTGCGGGTTTTGGTGCTTTCTTCGCCTTCTTAGTCTGCGACGGAATGGCTGGAGATGGAGACGGGTTTGAAGCACTGGTCCTTCTACTTGTGCTGGCAGAGGAAGGAGTGCTGTTGTTGGGAGTCTCGGGGGTAAGGTGGGCGTGGAAGACGGCGAAATCGGTAGCGTAGGCAGACATGATTTCAGAGATTGGTGGTTGTGTTTGGTAGAGAGTAGTTTATATTATGAGCTATGGGCGGGATTAGCCTACTTGCTAGACACTTTGCACAGACGTTGGAGAAACTGACCGTTTGTTTGGATTGCTCTTGAGTTTGTTCTTGCGATTGTTTTTGTTTTTGTTCTCTGGTTTGTTTTTGCTTCTGTAGTTGAGTCTGATCAAAACGAATTCACACGGAATTCTGGGTCATATTTATATTTCAATCCCATCAGCCCTACTCAGCAGCGAAAGCTCTAGAACCATGCCTCTATGACAGCTCCGAGCGCCCAGACCACCAGCACCCCTGGCGGTAAAATTTTGAAGCTGGGCAAAGGCCGACAAACGCGATCCAATCAATCCGCCAGTTGCTGCGCTTCCACTGCCTGAATGACGTCATGCTACTATTTTAGACTTCCCGTCGGATTAGCCCGACGAACTCCGACGCCAAGCGCACACTCGGAATAGGCCCACCTGCGTTCTCGGAATTGGCGTCTAGATCTCTCTGTGACCAGGATGGTCAGGACCATTCCCAGGCACCGGCCGAATCACTATGCAGGCCTTGTGGATCGACAGGGAAGATTCTTTTTAACGCCATTTCTGGACATGGGTATTGACATCCAGGGAGCGAAAACATGCCACCATCACAGTGGCTGATTTGAAGTCATAGGTTCTGATTGAATACTCTATGACACATCTATTTCTATTTTGACGACCTGGATCCTTCTAAGCCACCCTATCTAATATTACTGCTGACGTTGGTCAGGTTCGAGGCAAATCGAATTTTCTAGCAGTGGCAAACAGTTTCTCTCTGCTGGATTGTCTGGAAAATAGTTCCCGCTCTTTGACGCAGATTAAACAATATCCACAAATAATGGATATCTGATTTTCCAGATGAATCCTTCAGCCAATAGTATCCAAGCGCACACACTGTACGGAGCAAACTCATGGTCCATTGTTGCTATTATTCGCAGTGGCGTCGGGAAAGAAAGGATGCAATGAGTATATTGGAGACACATTCCGTTCCCCGTCGAACAGGAGAAAATTTTGAAGCGGTTGTTCACGGCCGCTTAACACGTTGATTGCGTCCTGAGCCAGATTCCCGCCCAAAAACGCCGCCACTGGATTGATTTCACTGCCAACGTTTTGTAAGAAACTGCGCAGAAACTCAGCAGTCAAGGTCAAAGGGTCTAGCTTGAGTTCCAGGTGACGCTCATTGGCTAAGACAGTGAATCGCTCTAAATCAGCTCGTGAAAAGGATGGATACGCTCCGCCATTTTGCCTTTGGAAGTCCCATAGAGCTCGGAGACAGGTGAGGAGAGGAGTGACCTGTTTTCGTTTGCGAGCGATCTTGGTGAAATCTTCCGGTAAGGGTGAGGTGTTTGCCAGAACTAGCGGTGTGTAGATCTCTCTTTTGGTCACCATTTCAATGACCTTTTCATTTTTCACCTTCGTGGCGATATGGAGAATAGTTCTAGTTTTTGTTTCGTTAGTACGTGACGGCATGTTTGACCTTTCCCGTTCAATTACGAAATCATGTTTTATTAGGTCCGCAAAGATAAACCCGTAGAATCCGTGCAAGCCAGCCATATATGATGGCCTGTTGGCAACTCTGCACGCCGCGTTTATGGTTGAGAAGGTGTCGAAATCGAGGTCGGTTGCTATTGTGATATCAAAGGACGAAAAGAACTCGGGAAGTTTTGTTCGAACATTCGAAGTATCGACGTGCAGCTCTACTCGCGGGTTCATTTGTTTGATTGCCGATGCTGCCGCTTCCGCTCGCTAGAGAAAGAATAAGTCTCATTCCGATATTAAATTATAGTGCATTTGTACATTTTGCCCAACGTTACCATCTGAAATGAAGAATTGTGCACCGAGGTCTTCTTCATGAACAATTCCATCGTCAAGGATTGTTAGAGACCCAATTCCCGCTAGTACAAGATTTTTTGCGATCTCATTGCCAAGTGCTTTGAGGGAGATTAAGAGAATCTTAGCTGTTCGTATTCTTCGAGATTTGGCACGTTAGCTATCCCGTTGTTCTCAATTGAGGAAATGCCAGGGGAAAATGTACTTTTCTTGGGCTTTTACACCCCATAGCCGTATCTGGCGATCATACAGAGCAATCTCGTCTAGTGTACCGGTTAGAAGAGTGGTCGCAGCGAGAGACCATGGAGAACCTCACCGGAACTGATGGAATTCTCAGTCTGTGCCATCGTTTGATAGAAACTTCTGAGGATTGCGAGGAGGTTGGGTAAAAGAAATGTGACTGCCTGTAGTCTTCAGGGCACTCCACCAGAGCCAGAATCCCAAAACGCAACACAAATTGGGCAAAAGCCAAATAAAAGGTTTAGAGTGAATAGAGCATTGAAAGATCACAAGATAATTTGGAGACTTTGTGGCTGGGTGCTGAATTGAATAAGCACTGGAATATGAGAAATCAGCCCTATTATCCTTCAGAACTTCGCACTCAAGGAATCTAACTGCAAGGCGCGACGATAATCACCGAGAGTTGTAGAGATATGCAGTTGAAGACGGAATACAGGTAGCATAAGCTGATGATCAGAATTCAAAGAGGAGCATAAAGGTCCTAGTCAATTTTCAGAAAAATGCACCTGACAACTGAATTTATGTGTTCCCAAAGCTGAAGTGCTCTTTGTTGTCGTGTTGTTTGACGGGAACTGTGAGGATTGGCTTTTTTGATGCTTTCTGTGAGGTCACTAGGTTCCTTGGCGGCAGCGATTAGATAAGAGCAGTCATGTGACTGAGTGGATCCACTATGACTTTAGAGTTTGATGCCAAGACTATCATTGGCTAACTACTGACATAAGCAAGCTGGTGCTTGACGGCCACACTTTTTCGACGACACTCCATCCCGCCGAGTGTGTGTGTGGTCAATGACCTACACCTGCTCCGAGGTCTTTCTTACCAGCAGCCCGTACTTTATTCGATCGTCTTCGCCTTTCCCCAGGGATCTATCGCTGGACATAACGGCTTAGGCAGTCCAAATATTCTCCCCATCATCATCCTCCGGAAGCTACCCACCATCCTTTAGTCAACTGGTTATCAAATCGTCTCCCCGCACGAATCAGGCAACACATATGGGCAAGATACGTTAAACCCAACTACCCACCATCTCATATCACTGACCGCACCAAATCAACGGTCGCTGGCTACTCAAAAATGGTATGTATTTTATGGCCACTGTTTGAGCCATGTGGACTGATCTGACATCCACACTTTGACGAGTGAACGGATGCTTCCTTGTTTGTGAGCAGAGCTAATATTCCCTCCGCACATACAGCCCGAAAATTTTGACCACCCTCCAGCATCAAACGACCGTCCTATTAGACCCCAGTTGACACAGTCCACCCACACCCGTCTACACTTAGCGACTCAATTGCGTCATCTTCGGGAACTCATTCAATTTCACGAAGGGGATAGGGCACAACGGGACCTTGCGTTGGACACCCTCAACCGCGAGGTAGAAGAGTCCTATCCCGCCACTGCAGCATCTCGACTACTGGATTATCGCCGAAATCAGAGATCACTCGCAGCAGATCACGTCGAACGTCGTGAGCGGCTGCGCCGTGCTATACAACAAGCGCCCGAAGTAGATAATTTGACGAACACCGGATCAAGAAGACCAAGAAACATTAGGGAAGAAGATTTATCTATGATGGCGGGAGCACGGAGGCTTGCAGGTATCAATGAACTAAGCACGATGCAGTCGGCAGAAGAGCGCCTGAGAGCAGCGAGTTCAACAATTCAAAATTTACTGGATGACAATACCGGGTTCCTCAGCCACACTTCCCGCGAGGATTCATTTGAGAGGCAACCAAGCGGTCGGCGGAATAAACGAGTGAAACTTGACTCCGATGATAAACGCGAAGGTATCAGAGGTTTTAGCTATGGGCATTACGGTCAGGTCGTCCCTGGAGCTCTGGAAATGGAAATCCTAAGCTGCGATGGAGGAGCATATGGAATCAACGGTAGAAGCTCGTGGCCACAGAATATCCTGCTCAATGACAGTTCAGTCTATAGTGCGAAGAGCGAGCGATGCAACATTATCTTAAGGCATCAAGGACAAACCCCGTTTTGTTTAAAAAAACTAATCATCAAAGCTCCGAAATCCGGATTTGACGGGCCGTAAGTGTTGCTCTAAACCTCTGTGTATCTCACGTGAGAAAAAACTGACAGATTTGGCTGATCAAGGGCCGGTATTCGTGAGGGGATGGTATTCGTGGCAATGACTGAAGATGAGTTGCTGAGTCGTACAGCTCGGTATCATATTATATATTCTTGCCGGCCATTATGCCCGCCACTTCGTCGACAATCTTGGCAGAGTAGCTCACAGAGGTATCTCAGTGCTCTTCGGGCATCATTGCAGTCACCGGAACGCACAGTGCTGGCACACCCCGAACAATTATCTCATTATCAAGAAAGTTCGATTAATTCTGCGGGCCATGACCAGAACGCCAATCGACAATCGTCACCGGACTTTCGTATCACGTTGGAACAAGATGATAAGTCAGAGGATGGGTCCATAGCTGATCAGCACCCTGAAGATTTGGCGACAAACGCCGAAGGGGCATACGATGACATCGCTGACTTTTTATATCCGGTCGAATATGGCTCCGATGATAGTGACGAGGAATTGAGTGATACGTCTGATCGCCTTCTTGATGAAATTAGGCGTCAGGTTCGGCTGTCTATGGGAGCCGATCCCAATAACCCTGACCTCAGGAGGAGCCGACTGCTATCAAATATAATGGCACCTCCAGCAGGATCGTCCACCAATAACCCGGAAGATCCAGAGTCAGTACGAGCCACTGAGGAAAGGGTTCTTACCCCTCATGCGAGATTTTTAATCAAAAGAGACAAGAGTGCTGTTAGCATCAAGTTCGATCCGCCTGTGTAAGTCACATATTCAGCGTTTACTATCTTATCGCGTGTTGTTACTACTTCTAACGGAGGGACTTTGGTAGGTCTGGACGGTTCATCCTCGTTAAACTATGGAGCCCATTCGGAAATGGCACTGTTGATATCCAAAACATCACGGTGCATGGTTATGCAGGTCCTCGATTCTTTCCATCCTTGCAATTCCGCTAAACGCGGTTTATTCTCGCCCACACGGTTTCTCATCCAAGATTTGGAATGTCAAATCAGTTTCTTTTGGCTCTTGGGCGGTTCGACAACTGACACAAAATTCCAATTATGACCTCCTTTAGACATCTGTTGAATCATGAAATGGGATCTCAACTGGCGCGGAATATCACTACGGATACTATTTGTATTCTAATCAGGGGATGAAACTGCGGGTGTAGCGCCGAGTATTATTAGAATTAACTACTGTATACTCTGTAAAAGGTATGTATGTCATGCCATGACATTCAATTCTGGAAATAGTGATGCTGCTCACATGATAGCGCATATTATAGCTTCACATTATTTCTAAATCAAACATTTTATAACTGGTATCTGTAGGTCGGGTTCAAATCTCCCAACAATTCATTTTCCCGCTTCTGTTCGGGAGTGAGATCACCTTCATACATTGTTGCAGCTGGGATTTTGTTTCGGCTCTTATTCCGGTATATAAGGAGGCCGAAGTAAACACAGCACGTGGCTGCTGCGAGGCCAAGGAAGGCGAGGCAAATTGTGTGGCCAGGGACGTAGGTTGGTCGGTCCTTTTCCAAGAAGGAATATGTTGCGATGATGCCGCCAACTAGGAACGCAGGGAAGGTTAGGGCACAATTAGTCTCTAAAATCAGATGTGGTGTCGACTTACTGTTGCCGAAACCGATTTGCCAACCTGTTCCGATACTACGGCGCTTATGACCGCTTAAATTCATTGCGTACCAGCAAACAATGATCGGCATGGCGCTGTAGGCACCCATGGTGACTAGGAAGAGAGCGGCGTATTGAGTGTGTCGACTTTCTACGCCGTGGATGTTTCGGGCCATTGCAAAGCCGGCCATGGCCATGAATATAGGTAAAAGGGCGCAGAGGAAGCGATGACGGATGCGGTCAGAGATGTAAGCGAGGAGCATGGCGAAGACGAATGCGGCAGCCCATGGGGGAATGGAGTATAGTTGCGTCTTGATTGCTGTTGGAAGAGTCAGCGTTATCGGAGTGGAAAATGGGGAGGCGAGGGTGTTGTCTGCTTATGCGAAACTTACGGCTATATCCAAAGGTCTTGATTATTGTGGGGGCAAAGTATGCATAGCCGTAAGCGGGAACGATCATGCCGAAATACATAAGTCCTCCAACTAAGACCTTGTCTGTGGGAGCGATTAGCGTTTTCTGATTGAATGTCTAGGAGCAAAACGACTCACAGTCTTTCAGCACGTCGATAACATCTCGGAAAGTCAGAGAGACATGATGGCCAGCATCTCCGACATCCTTTGACAGCTTGCTCTTGATAAACGATCGTTCCTCCTCGTTCATCCATTTGACATCCTCGGGGAAATCTGGTATTAGGAAAAACCATGCGATAGCAACGACGCATGTGAGGAGACCTTCAAGAATGAAAATCCAGCGCCATCCTTTATAACCCGATACTCCGTCCATTTTGCCAATGGCACTGGCAAGGAGGCCTCCAAACGCACCAGCCAAGGTGGTGGAGCTGAAGAAGAAAGAGAAGCGTTTCTGGGCTTCATTTCGCTTATACCACATGCCCATAAGGTAGAAACCTAGTTGGAAAAAGGGAAGAAAAAGTTAGATCTGCGAGCACTGCGGCTGAGCAAGCGGAGGGAGTGACTTACATCCGGGAAACATGCCAGTCTCAAAGAGACCCAAAAGAAAGCGCGTGGCTAGCAGGCCAGCATAGTTCTTGACGAGACCTTGGCATAGGGTTGTGAGGCCAAAGAGGAACATACAGATGGACACTAGGCAATCATAGTTGAGTATCTGTGTCGTGCCTGGCATAAACTGGGAAGAATGACTTACACCACACATGTGGACGGAGTTTCTTAAGGAGGATGTTTGAGGGGATCTGCCCGGCCAGTTAGAAAAGAGACAAGGGCGTGGAGCTAGAAAAGGGGATGTTACCTCGAAAATAATATATGGTACGAAGAATATTGTGAGGGCAGTGTTGTATTGCGTGCCAGTGGTGATACCAAGGTCTTCGCGCAAGCCGAAAATGACAGCGTTACTGATGTTGACACTGGACTGATATTAGAAACTTGGCATATTGAGAGGCCATATCACGGAACCCCATAAGTACCGATCTAAGAAGGCGAGAAGATAGAGCACACAAAGTACGGGAAGGATGCGCATGTCAATCTTGGCCATCAGCTTTCGCTCGGTCGTGTTGACGAGCTGTGGAATCGTGTCACTGCCATTGTCGATGGACGTATCTGAGGGCGCCTCAACGTCCAACACTGGGACAAAGCCGCAGATGTTAGCAGCGCAGGGCTTACTGAGGATGGTCCCAAGGCGAGACGGCAAATGACTCACCTTCTTTGCCCATGTTGTGACAATAAATCACAGAGAGAGCCCACCGTTGCCTTTAATTTATTCGAATGAACGGCGGGAGATTGAAGTCGGGGTCCTAGGGGACAGAGATGAGTCTGCGCACTCAACTCAATGACTAGAAGATCGAGGATGGCAAGCCACTGACTGAGAAAAAAAGAAAAGGAAAGAAAAGGAAAAAGGGCGTTGGCCAATGAACCCTCAGGCGATGAAAAAGCTTGAGGAAAAGAGAGAGAGAGAGAGAAACAGAGGAAGGTCGAAAAAAGAAAAACGCGGGGATCGACGACCACGGGGATATGGAAGCTGGGGGAGGGGAGGGGAGAGAAGGGGGGGCGCCGTGTGTTAAGTAGCACCAGGTCCAGCTCACCCCAGAGCGCAAGAAGAGAGAAGGCGGTCGCCGATCTTGTCTCAATTGGGCCACCAAGGAACAGGACTGGACAGGGCAGGTGGGGGAAAGGAGAGGGAAAGACCTCCAGGAAGGAGTGCCCACGAGCTCCGGGGTGCGGAATAAGGACCCAGAGAACGATGATTCGTTAACTATTCTGGCATCGCTGTTCTCCACAAAGGTCCTTTCCGTGCTGTTTCTGTTCCCGACCTGGTCCTTGGTCCCTGGTCCCAGAATTTTGAAAAAAAAAAAAAAAGCTGAGTTGAGAGCTATAGTTAGTTATAGCCTGTTGACAGCAGGGTTCGGTGGATCGACCCCAGCCGGTCCCCAGATTTCTGGGGATTTTCTCGTGCCATGGCCTGATTGATGTTCTAGAAGTGGCAATCTCATCTTCCCTTCTTTTCTTCTTCTTCTTATTCTCTCATAACGTCCGAATTTTTGGCAATATTGCTGAGCGTCGTGCGACCTGCGACAGCCTCAAGCTGAGTTGCCGCTCGGTGTATGGAGTAGTTATATAGTAACTAGTTAGGTAGGTTCGGTAATTAAAGTAGTTACGGGATCACACGAAAAGAAAAGTTACGCGTCTTTTTTTGGGAGGGGGGTATAAAACAACACGGAATGGAAGTTTTAACGCAATTCTTTGAACTTTGATTGGCCATAATCACATGCAGCACCCGGGTAATCTCGAATGGAGGAAAGAAATGCCAAGGCGCCAAATTTACGAGAGCCGGTATTTTTCTGTTTGCCAAGAGCGGAGCGCCGTAACTTTGCCCCGCCACTAGCAAACGACTCAAGGCTTACTTCAACCCGGGGCCCAAAGGAAAATCACAACCAGCAGTTCCTCCGTAATTCGGCAGCAAGAGAGGGCAGGGATTGATTGATTTGGGCGGTTGAGGAAACTGTACCGTGGTAGTTAGCTCTACTGTGGGCATGCACTTGCTCCATAGGGATAAACAGTGTACGGAGTACTTATACGGTCTACACCCAGCCCTGTGCTCGCCCCATAACATCAACTAGCGTGAGCTTCTAGCAACCTTCTAGTCTTATTATAAACTTTCTGAGGTTAAAATACAAACTTTTTTATGTCGCTTGAGATGAAATCTTCGGGAGACAAGTCGCACGCCAGGCGAAGTGAAGCATACAGAGAGGCTCCGTGACCCAGATGCGAAGGAGCGCTTGCGTCTAAAGTGCAAGAGTCTCTGCTGAGGGAGCAGGAGATTTTACATATTTGCTTCAACATAGGATCTACCAACCTCAGAGCTTCTGACGGTTTACTACGTAGACCCATTAATATTTCCCCACAACATCCATCATTTCCGTCATTTTCATGAAAATATGGTCTGAGTTTTGAAAAGATAGCTGGTTTCACATGATGGTACTGTTGGAGTCCAAATTTTGTGGATGTCTCATTCACCATCTTGGATTTGCCCTGGAACCTGAATTTGGTAAACCCAACCTTGACAAAACCTTGACAAAACCTTGGCAGAAAACCGTGTACCGTAACTAACTATGGAGTAGTTAACTTGTTAGTTGAAGTTCTCTGCCAGCGATTCTAAAATTTAGTTAACCAACACCCAACTCCCGGGCGCTCTTTTCGGACGATCCCAGATTGCTTTTGGTTCAAGTCCATCCCGCAATCGCTTTATGCCGATACCTCCGGCATCTCCGACAGTTCCCCCGCTCTGCCCCGACTTGTTGGCCTGTGCAATTCTCATCAAACTAAAACCCAACTCAGGCTTAAGGGTGTTGCTGAAAGGGTGAGTGCAAGTAGTTAGTTAATATTTAGTTGATCAAGTTGTACGCACAGAGCTTTATCCTCACTCCCAACCTTGAGCCTCGTAACGACATCCACTGTTATTCAGCTGCTTCTTCAGCTGTGGAGCGGACTTAAGGTTATTGTAGTTAAGTTTAAACTTTGTCAAGATCCACGGCCTCCTTGGCCGGCACTTCGGTAGCCGCACCGATAACCTTAACCATGGATCAAGTTGCCGACAACGGCTGTGGGTGGTTCAGTAGTTAAACACCCAAGGGCGATATTGGTTCGTTGCTGCGATTATGAGTTAACTAAAATATAGTTATCTGAGTGTGCTTAAGGTTGTCTTCTCATTGGATAGTTAGCCCGGGCTGGCTTGGCTGTTTGGCTGTACCTCGATGCTGAAGAATGAAACATCTTCTTGCACAGGTAACTGCAAGAAAGATCCCAGACAGATAACTATTCGAAAAAACGTAATTTGGCAAAGCAAAATAGAGCCGGTCAATTTTGATGTGTGTTAATGCACATGGGCATCTTATCTCAGTTTCAGGCGCAACCCCATGTTGTATTAGACATTTTTGATATTTTTGGTCCAAAGACGATTTTTTTGACGTGTTTAGACTAATTTCCAGTTGCATTTCTTGGTGCCCAACATTTGTCCATGGCAGAGGCTGCAGGCGTCTTTATGTGGTGCAATGACAATTGACACGAACAATTCCGGGACCTTGCGTAACTTATAGTCAACACTCAAACTATAGGCTTGCAGAGCTTCAGAGGTTCCTTCAATAGAAGCAACGAGCCAGTGTTTCGGCCATTTTATCCGTACATCAAACTATAGTTTTAGTTTAAGGCGCATCTCGGTCGGTAGGCGGAATTTCTTATCCCTCGGGAGGGACCGATCAAAAGATCATCTATCCCTTCAAAACTAAACATGCCTTCCTCCCTTTGGATACATGCAACCACAGCTGAACTATTGCCGCAGTTGATTGGCACCGCTTGTGGGAATGCAAGGGCGATGCGGAAGAAATCGGAACCGCATAACTAGTTATGGGTTAGACAAGTAATAAAACTCTATGGTATATAGACCAATATCTGTAACTATATTCAAAATTCAAACACCAACATCACTGTTCACTAATAAGAAAAATCCAAAAATAAGCGGAAATTTGGTTTCAGCCTTCTTTACCCGCTTGGACAACGAGCACACTCGCTTTCACGCCATGCGCCTTCGCAGCCATCGATTCACCAAGTACACCTAGCGCTCTCCGAGCTTCCGAGCCAATCTCAGACGCTGAAGACACAGGGAGCCCAAAAGTCGATCCCGTGGCGAGAACGATACTATTCCTGCCTACAATGACAACATCACCACGATTTTGGTTTGATTTACCAACATCCAGTTTTGCGGTTTGCAAAGTGGTGCTGACCACGTCAGTAGCTGCGGCATGTATTGTCTGAAAGACAACTCGAGGTGCAAGCTGAGAAGGGAGAGAATCGCGAATGGCGTTGAAGAAAGCATCGTCGGCTTCTTTTCCATCTGGAGCGATGGCGAGATGGTGAATAACTGCCGGACTCTTGGACGACGTAGGAGGAGACTGTTCTTCTTGAACAATTATCTGGGCAATAGTCGCTGTTATTGTTACGTTCTTCGCGAGTTGGAGAACCAAACGGAGAGCGATATGATCATCGTCACCTCCAAAGTAGGGGAAGAAGATATGATGCCCATCATCCACCGCGGGCATCATTGCCAAATCATTTGTTGTATAGAGACTTCGCCCACTGATAGTGCGCTTGAGATATCCTGGTTTTGGTTGGGTTAAGGAGGGACCGCCAAAGCCATTATTCACCAAGATACCAACGTGGCTCTTAGCATTCTTTAAGATGTTAGAGATAAAAGTACTATGGGGGCCGGTAGCGAACTTTTCACTGTTATCGTCAAGGAAAGGGATCTGGCGTTCGCTCATGCCGCCAGTCTCGCTCCATGGGATGAGGATGAAATCCGACGAGAAATCACGAGCTTTGTTCACCAGCGTTTCTGCATATGCATGTTCTGGGCTGATAACAACATCGCCAGAGACGGCAACCTTGTTTAACTGCCCGAATGTGCGGAATGTATTCAAAATGGGATCACTGAAACTGTAGTCATGGACTTCTGAGACTTTCATAACACTGGAGTCACGATCCGTAAGCTCAATCAATCGAATTCCATGCACTTCAACTGGCCGAGTTCTTTTCAACATGGCAGGCTGGTCATTTCCCTTGCTGTCGTGGGTATGGTGGGCCTTTGAGGTCTCAACTGTCGTCGAATCATCGGCCCCCAACAAAGAAATAAAGGTAAAAAGGCCTGGGAGATTGTCGAGACGAAGGTAAACCATCAGCTTCCGGATGGACAAGGCGCGGGTCTTTTGCTGCGCAAGGTCAAAGTTTTCATTGTGGTCGCTCTCCGAGTTAAGGATGTTTCCATCCCAATCGATTTCTCCACGTCTCCACCGGCCCACTTTGGTTCGATACCATTCAGGATATAACCACAAGGTAAGGGGGGTCGTGGCAAAAGTTGTGATCAGTGCCATTACTACAAAGATAGTAAAGGTCCGCTTGCTAAGAATGTTCGCCTGAAGCCCGATGTTCTAACGAAAAGTTAGCAGCAACAAATGTTGGAGCATAGAATGCCGACCTACCAAAACGATAAGTTCAACCAAACCTTTGCAACTCATCAGCACACCAATGGTTGCACTCTCCCGCCAAAGCAAGCCATTGACTCGAGAGGCCAACATGCCACCTGTGACCTTGGCGATAAAAGCGATAAAGACCACCGCAAATACATAGCCCCAAACAATACCAGAGTCAAGTAGGCCGACGTTGGTGTTGAGCCCAGACAGCGCAAAATACAACGGGAGGAAGAGAGCGCCGACAACATCCTCAATCTTTTCGGTGAGTTTGATGGCAAAGCCACCATCGTGCGGACAGATGATTCCGACTAGAAAGCCGCCAAAAATTGCATGAACGCCAATTACCTGGGTGAAAAAGGCTGCAGCCAGGGCTAAGAGAAGGGTCAAAGCGACCACAGACTGATTGGGGCCGTCATGCAGACTGCCTGTTCGTTTCAGATACCAGTGGAAAATGGGCCGGACTGCATATATCAAAAATAAAGTAAATCCAACACAGGTCAACAGCACCCAGAGCGCAGTTAGACCACTGCTCGCATTGACGAGGGCAACACACAGAGCGAGTAGGACCCACCCGACAACGTCATTACCAACTCCAGCGGAGAGAACGATAACTCCGACATTTGTGTTCAATAATTCCAGTTCAGTAAGTATACGGCACAGTACAGGGAATGCCTGGGGTAAGGGGTTAGTATAGCAATTGACTCTTAAAATTCCAAGAGGAAATTATTACCGTGATTGCCATAGCAATGCCGATGAAAAGCATGTAAGTACCAAAATTAATTGGTGCCAGGCCAGGATCATCATGAAACTCGTGATACAATCCATACGCAATGGCGCAGCCTAGGCCAAAGGGAAAAACCATGCCAGCAGCAGATACCCCCACAGCGATTTTCCAATTGCTCGTTAAAGTTTTGATATTAGTTTCAACACCGATCATGAAAAGAAACAACACTAATCCAAGGTTGGCCACCAGGTTGAGATTAGGAAGTGACTCATCCGGAAAGATGGCGGTTCGAAACCCGGGGATCCTGCCCATCACAGAGGGACCGAGGAGAATCCCACCGAGAACTTCTGATATTACACGAGGCTGCCGAAGTTTCGACAGCGGTAAATGCAAAAGACGACAGAAAACAACGATAATAGCAGCCTTGAGACGCGAGACGTTTCTGTCAGCGTGTCATCTTTTTCCGGACTGTTCCCACCGTGGTCACATACTTGGATGATAAATAGGGTAAGCGGGTTCTTTGGATCATAGTGAGACGGATTCAGATGGTCAAAGATACCACCCTGAGGAGTCGCTCTGTTTGTAGGTGTTGCAGAGGCAGCTGCTGTGGCCGTTTGTGTAACGGCGGATGCCATGACGAGCAAGCAGATGAAGAGGTGACAAGAAGCCGTTCCCGGAACCCAAATGGAAGCAAGAAAGTGTTCGGACTCTGTAGTCAGTCACCTAACTGCAGCTCTGCCCTGGGCAGTGAGGAAGTAAATGAAGCCTTGAAAATGAGGAGGCTGGGGGAGCTGTGCGCTTTTCCCCAGTTGCCCAGAGGCAGAACTCGATGGTGGAGCGGTCCAGGTGCGGTCCGTTCGTCTGGATATAGTTTGTTGCTGGATGCGGCGTGATGCTTTGATCCCGTGCCCAGTGGAGCCGCTTTCGCGGACTCAAGTTAAATCCCCAAATTGTCCAATCAGCACCCAGCATTCAACATTGGAAGCCAAACGCCACCAACACTTTTAGCTAGTAGCTACGGGCTGGGCACACGAGGAGCTCAGATACCGCCGTGGTTATCAGCCATGTGCAATTTTATTAAGGCCCCAAGATTCCCCCAAGATTTCACCGCCCGGTGAACGTGGTTTGGTTTCCTGAGAGCGGGGTGCAACTTGACCAGGACTTCGCATGTTTGTATGCACATAGTTAACTTACAACTCTATCCTGTGGCACATGGTTTTTGAGAAAATAAAGTTAATCATATGTTTGCCACTTGTTCTCGCTAGGTGCGTAAATCTTGAGATCAAAGCGATTCAGGTCCCTTATAAACTCGGTGATTAAACTTCTCCTTCTGTCTTGAAGAACAGGCTCCTGCGAGACGAAACGTATTAACACACCCGAAGACAAACAACCTTGCTGAACCCGGGTGAAACCTCAACCTGTAACTCACTCCAATTCCAATCCTTGATCTTCCAACTATTTAGACCGAAAAAGCAAAATAGGTAGCCGGGATTACCGGAATCATGCCTATTGCTAAAGTATATACAGTTATCGCTAACTCGTCGCACAAATCCCAGGACCCATTGGAGTTACACAGTATATCAAGGCTGCTCCATAGCTTTCCCCCATGCGGTCTCGAAACCCAAATCCTCTCTAGTTTCAACTGGCCCGGCGTCAGCAGAACCAACAATTATGGTCGAAGCTGTCGGAATTTCAATAATGCTTGCTTCACCTCCTGGTGGACACTCTACGGCAGCCGAAACTGTCCCAGTGTCAAGCAGAGGAATCGATGGGCTCAGGTCAAAGTTGCTGCTATATATCACTGCTGCAAAAGCTTCTAATTCGCGAACTTCTCGCTCCATAATTGATAAATACTCGTTAGGGGGATTGGTGCCATTACCTATGACATGTGCCTGGCGAGACACTACTGCTAAGATAGTCGCGAGTTTCGCTTTCGGCGCCACAGGTTCAGCTATGGGTATAATTGTGGTGGTCGAGGAAAATGGCGGAGACTGCTCTCGTTTCTGCAAATGAGGTAAGCTCTTGAACGCTTCCGTCGCGCATTTGGTATCAATGAGGTGGGAAAAAGCTTCGTTGTTCAAAAGAGAGAAAACGTGGGTGAATGACGGCGAATCGATGAGGTCGGAGGTTTCGTCGAGCAGGTGCCTAAGGGTCGCGGCGCTCTGGGGAGATGCTTCCGTAGCAGAGAGTACTCCCGACTCCTGAAGCACATACTCCTCTTGCTCTTGAGAAGGCAATAAGTATGGAAGCCATTTCCGTACACTATTTATCTTGGTCAGAAAAGAAACCGTAACGCTGTTGAAAAGATGTGGAAAACATACCGCCTCTCCCCAGTTGTGGCACCTTCAACCTTTTTCCGAACCGCAAGCGTTAATTCTGAGAGCCTCTCATGAGTCATATCTTCCCTCGGATTTACCGCTCCAAATACACTTCTGACTGCAGCCTCAACTTCGCCCATTAAGTCTTTCCATCCTCGATGCAGGAGCCACCAGCTGAAGGTCAAGTAACGTCTATTGGTCTCGAAATCGTTTCCGAATGAATGCTCAGGATTATCATCATCTTCAAGGCTAATAGTAGACGGGTTTTGGGGAGGCGATGCAAGCGCTACAACGCTGGAAAGATAGTTTCGCCGCCCGAGAAGATTGAGTTGAATGCGCGTCAAAAGTGTGAGGAGGGAGAGCGTATATAGGAGTGTAAACGATCGGGTTAAGGCTATTACCGTCAAAACTAAAACCAATACAATGACCTTTACGAGTACCACTTACAATTGATTTTCAGATCATTCCATAACTGCGTTCTGGATCTTGCTTTCTGTCCCTGCTCTCCCATGCCAGAGCTCACCACTTGGCTTGCATGCACATAATTGTCACTTCTTAAGCTAGACACATCATCTTCTATCAGGCTAGGGGTTCCGGAGCTCATTTCAGACCCCTGTATCTCGCTCGCACTAAGCTTGGCCAATCTGGCCGCCCGTTTCAGTTGAAGCTCATTGGTCAGTTCCTCGACGGGAAGGGCTCCGAGAATATTTTCTGTCGCCGTTGGAAGAAGGGCGAGGACAGTAAAAGTACAGTCATTTTGGTTCTGTTCAAACCGGCGACGGAGGCTATATGCCATTGAGCATTGTTAGTCTTGAACTGTGGTTTCATCGACACACGGGCACATATGAACTACTCACTTCTCTCGGGCTACTCTTTCACTGCTCATCCGTTCGCTTGCTTCCGAGATTTTTGAAAAGACATATTGCGTAGCCAGATATCCGATTCCAACAACGCCCGCTCCAATAGCAAGACCGTTGCGATGTCGTCGCAGCCAGCGCCTCGTTGCACTGATCATGTTGAAGGTGTGGTGATGTACCATAGAGTTACCATAATCAAACTAAAAAGATATGAGGATTGATGCTGCAATGATTGAAAGATGACTTCGCGGTAACTACCTAACGCAGCAGGACAAACTCCTGGAGCATGGGGCTGGGCACAGTGGATGTCGCTCTTCGGACGGATTCATTGGAGCTCTTTCGCAAACAAGACAACCTCGGTTATCTTTGTCAGCAGTGGCTAGTGAGCAATGATGTAACTAACCACGTAAAGGAGCATCAGCCACTGTTAACCCCGTTTGCATTGAGCTGCAATCTTCAACCTGGGCAACAGGCTAGTTAACAAGCCGGCGAACTCCGCAGATAGTTTAGGTAGTTAGTTAGTAACAGCAACATTCTGTGCAGACTACATAGGCTTTTTCCCAACCTAGAGTCAAGAGTCAATAATATCCAGATGACCTGCCCCCTCCATCCAATCCCAAGAGCGCTCTGACTTCGGTTTCTCGATTCTAGCTTTTTGAACCATAGCTCTTTTCATTGTCTTTGAGAAAAAGATACTCTCTCTAGTTATTGGTCCTTAAATAGCCGCTTCCTAGCTCACAGGACTGAAGAAAGTCTAAAATGCAGCCAAATGGAGGGGTGAAAAGAGGTCTTACTCAGCCCAGAGCTAAGGTGCGCTCGCCCAATCTCCCACCAAGCAAAAGCGTGTGAAACGCAAGAGGCCGGAAGGGTTGGACTCTGGACTATGCGATCTCGCCACCCCGCGTGAACCCAGATATCTCCATCAAAACCAACAAAATCTTCCGACCCAGCTGGCCTCATCTGCCCCGCTGGGTCAAATATCCTCTTTTCACAATAATCTACCAGGCATTGCGAAGAAAAATCCCCGCCGCCGACCAAATGGAGCCCCGAAAGCCTCCAGAACACACGATCGAAGTATTCGCCGACCCCGCGTCGGTGAAAGATGTCCTCAAAGGTGGGCGCATAACCCCGGATTGTCAATCATGACATAACTAAGTCCCTGCGCCGCAAACCCGCAAAATGGATTCTGCGCAGAGCGTGGCTTTGCAAAACACAAAGGCTTCCGTGAAATTTTACAAGATGAGCTAACCGTTGGCCGTCTCGCTTCTCAGGCATTCTTCATACAATCTTCTTCCACCGATATTTTTCGTGCGTTCGCCCAGACACCTTTGACGTTCTTGACTTAACTCTCCCCGCAATCGACGATGTCGAACTCGAAACCCTGATCGATTCTCGCATAAATACGCTTATCCGACAACATCTCTCTTCCGCCTCGAACTCTCCGAATGGTGGTGTCCGTGGGCGCATAGCTGTACAGTTTTTCGAGAAGAAACGGAGAAAACCTGGGCTTTGGTTCGGGGGACTTGCGGGAAAGAACGAAGAAGAAGTGTGTTGGGAAATATGGACGGTGAATGTGACAATAGCTACTCCGAGGACTGACTCAGGTTGGTACAATGTCCTGGGAAAGTCATGGCACTTTGAGGTGCCATATTTCTGTATCCCCGTCTAACCGGCAAATAGATCGGGCCAAGGTGCGCAAAGCTATGGAGAAGACATTGCAAAAAGCCGCCTTCAAAATTCTTGCCATCGCCAACCAAGGCAAGGATCATATTCCGCCTATAACGACGAGCGACGCGAATCCGTTCCCTTATCAGATCATTTTAAATCCTAAATCGGACAACTGGGGTAACAGGCTGGGGTTTTATTGATTGATGACCCTTTTTACTTTTTCTACCGTAACGTTTGCTATTTGAGCGACAGATATCCGTCATTAAATTTATGCATGGCAGTCAACCGAAAAAAAAACAAAAAATCAAAAAAAAAAAAAACAAAAAGGGAATTTTAGCCGTGAGCTACACTGCCCAAAGACGTGGGTAACATATCATCGATTCTCAAAATAATCAGGAAACCTGGCAAACAGGTATGATACAAAGCAACGAAACGATCCCGACAACCACCTCCTAATACATCAAATCTCGTCAATGTTCCGAGCATGCAAACCCACTGAACACTTGTATATATGCAACTACTGCATGCTCCTCAACTCCCCCCTCCTGAAGTTGTGTCTACGCCGCGGCGACCGAACATTTAGGGCCCCACGAGAACGGAGGAATCCTGAGACACGTCAAAAACGAACTGTGCAAACTTCAACGTCCTCGATTACTGATTCCTGCCATCTGACAAAGGCCATTATGTGGAGTGTTCCTTTGTCGCCTGGTCGGCTTGCGAGCGCAAGTTGGAGGAAGTGGGGCCGCTCTGGAAGTAGCGGGAGAAAACAGGCTGGACGAAAGAGTTGAAGACAATTTGGGCACCCCTATCCTAGTCAGACGATTGGTCCTATTTCGACAGTACATGGCCATATACTTACCGGGTTTGTGGAAGAGCCATCCACAAGATAAGCACAAACTTGAAAATATAGTAGAAGGCTAGTTTGTTGTTAGAGCCAATTTGAAATGAAAAGTCTAGCACATTTGGCAACATACGGAACCAATAAGCAGCACTGATAGCACTCTCAATCACGGTTAGAAAGGCATATACCACCCAGTACTGTTTCACATGTGATCAGCTTCATTTCACTAGGACACTCGGGAATCTGATATAGGAGTCCATTCACTAACAGTGAGCCACTACCACGCTTGTCAGCATCTATCCTTCAAATTAATAAATGAATTTGCAGAATGTTGACTTACTTGGGTATCATCGGTTCTAGTTGTTGTAAACAATGCATTGAGTGAATAATATCCAGGAATGAGAAAACCAGCGAAATTGACCAAGAATTCTCCGGCAATGTTGAAGAAAACCAAGAAGAAGTAAGCTCCAACAAGGCCTAAGAAAACATAGACCTTCGGGATTGAAGTTTGTCTTTCGAGCTTGTTAAGGACAGGGTACTTCGAGAGCTGCGGTGTTCGATGTCAGCGGTTGCGCTCAAAGAGGAGTAAATGAGGACTAGAAGCAACTACGCATTGACGCCATGGGATACAGCTCGAATAGCAAGGGCGGCAGATGTATGTGAGCGAGAAGAAAGGTGAAAAGCTGGAATACTGACCTCCTTGTCGATTTGAGCAACCTGATGCTGCGCGCGGTCCTGGAATGACATGTTGGTTAGGATTTAGGATGGTTGAAGACCCCTGGCAGAAATGGAAGTATTCAAAAAAAAGGAACTGCCTCAGATTTCAAATGAAAATTGTCGGCTTAAATCGCGATGTGATTAAGCGGAAGATGTTGGTATGAGGTGAGCTTGGAGGTTGAGGAAAGGAAAGTTGGTGATTTGGGAAAGCAAGGAGGAACAAGACGTAATCGTCAATTTCGCCAATATTAGCTGTATCAATCCCGGTCTCGTGTGCGCCCTGGTCTGCTGTACCGTAATTTACACGTGAGAGTGTCATTTGGACTGCGGCGTGACTAAACCTGTACTGCCAGGCTTCACCGCTCTGCCAGCCACCGAAGTTTGGTCTCGTGACTTCGCCGCCTAGACCGAAAACGGCTGCGGCGTTTCCCCATCAACAAACAATTGTTTACAGGCTGTGAAGAGGCTGCATCTCAACGTCAGTTAGTCGGTATCGGAACGGCGACATCGAGGATTGAAAGCTAACCGCTGAGCTCTATGATATTCTTTATCGACTCGTCGCTCTCTGACGTAATTATTCTTACCGCAGCGCCTCGGCGCCTGCAGTGGATGTCGAAATCAAAGTGAAAAGACCTTGGATACAAACAACGCATCATCCTGGAAAAGGAACGCACACAAAAGCGGATTTTTTGGATAGTTGGCATAAGAAACCGTTATTCGCTCGCTTAAAAATGCCACCTGATACAAGTAAGATCCAAGAGACTGGTCAAATGAAGTCGCCGTCCGACTGTGGCAACTCATCATGTGTGTTTGACTAACAACGATCGAGATGCAGGAAGAGATTCCTTTTCGACCCATCGAGGCCAAAAGCGAACACGAAGTCGACAGAGCACAGTCGAACCAGGGAGATCACGATCGAACACTGCAGCATCCAAATTCAGTCGTCCTCCCAGATCACGTGGATCAACTGCGAGCATTCAATCATGTAGCACACAATATATGCCCGAACAAGTACCCGACGGATACGAACCATATATGCGTTCCCAGTTTGAGTCCTCGCAGCCGGTCTACCATGGAAACCCTGAAGAGATGATAATGCGATTTGGCGACCAACTTGCCAATTCCAATACTGGCGCCGTGCTTGACCCCGCCTTGCAAGAAAACCATAACTCTGTTAAGCCTCGCATAGATGTTCACTATCAGAACCACGACATCCATGTGCACAATGTCGCAACTCATGGACTGCCTCCGGAGCTGTCACAACATAGCATTGCTGGAGAAATGCATGCAACTCACTTTCCGAATCTGTTTGAAGGTGTAGAAAATCAAATTCCCGATCATATCCTAGAAGAGCACGAGGGCTCTGAGCAAGGGCCCCGCAAGAAAAGAGGCGCAAGCTCGTCAATTGCCAATGACAATGAACTGAGAAGGCTCCTTCGGCAATATGATAGCCACTCTCTGAGCCAGATGGCCACGGAAGTCCAAAAACACGAAGGAGCTGGCGGCAAGTCAGAGAAATTGAAGCAAGTGTTTGCCATGATCTGGTAAGTGCTCACTGTATAAGACCGCAAGGCCCATTCGCTGATGATCATTCAGGCTGCGAGAAAACTGCTGTAAAAGCAACGGGTCAGTCCGCAGGGACAGGGTATATTGCTGTTATGCTGAGAAATGTGGGACCGAGCGCGTCTCTGTGTTAAACCCGGCTTCGTTTGGGAAGCTAGTCCGTATCATATTTCCTAAGGTACAAACTCGACGTCTTGGTGTTCGAGGGGAATCAAAGTACCATTATGTGGACCTCTCAATTATAGAATCAGAAACGAAACCTGATGTGGGTGGAAAAGATTTTGTGGATGAAACTACGGCAACTCCCGAAAATCAGGAGAATGGCGCTAATGAGAAGAGGTATGAATTTCTTTCACTATTGACAGCAATGATATTCTAACACAATCGAATGTTCTAGCACAAATCCTAGCCAAAGTCATGTTGAGACAACAAAGACGCATTTTTCCAGCATGTCTCATTCATCCCATGCTCACATTGGTTCAAAATCTCACAAAAACTGTGGATGTCGTTCAACTTATTCCCCACAAACTGGTTCCATTTCGGAAGTTGACTTCTCAGCGATGACAGCTCAAGAGAAGCTTCATTTGATCCTTCATTTCGAGTCTGCAGAGGGGTCGCCTGCCGTGGACAATGAAACTCTGCAGCTACCGAGAATTCATAGTTACTCGCCACCTGGCTCGGATTCCGACGTCGCAGATGCTCTTATGGCCCTCTATCGGTCTCATTGCATCTCTGTGATTGATAGCTTCCGGTTCTGTAAAGAAAAAAACCTTTTTCGACACATATCCGCATTTCAAGGCACTCTTACTGTTCCTGTCCACAGGCTCCTTGTTCACCCTGACATTGCACCTTGGATTGAAGAATGCGACTGGCTAATGTACCAGAAGATGGTGGCATTTATTGCACCATTGACCACTCAAGTCATCCCCGAACCTGTCTTGAAAGCCTTTACTTCAATTTCTCGGCGTCTTGTCCCACATATCGAGGAAACATTCAAGTCGCAGCCCGACCACGTATCTTCAGCGCGTATCATTCCCGCTCGGCTTTTCTGTCACCTTGTGAAACGAATGCTGGAAGTGAATCAATCTGCGAATTCCGCAGCCGCATGGCTATGCCATATCGAAAACCGGACGAAAATGTGGGAGGAATTCCACTCATTTCTTGACATAACGGATATGATCTGTAAAGCAAGAATTCCCCGGTGCTCATTAAAAGGGGTTGTTGATATTTTCAAGGATCATGTCAAAACGTTGCTGAGTCCTTTCGATTCGCCTCCGCCTGAAGTCGAACTTTACGATCAAGATTTAGGCTTCCAAAAATTCACTTATTCAACTACTGAAGGCCGCGAATATACAAATTTTCCAGACCGCTGGATTTCATTCCTTTTAGAACTTCCAGAGATATTCCCGGGTCATGCTCCGCAGTGTATAATTGACAAGGCAGACGCTATGTGGACTGCTATTCTTCATAGATTTACCCTTGAAGGTGCCGAAAGTTTTAGCGCTTGGTGGATGACAAAGGTTTTCTTTATGGAGATGATACAATGGCAAGCTGAAAAAGGAGGATTTATGCACTATACTCCCAAGGCCTTACGCCACTTTTTGGAGAATTCTGAATTGGGCGCGGGCTCCGCAATTCAACCCTCAATGATGGTCCCTGAGCAAAGGGACAGTGATTCTTCGATCGTCCAGAACGGCGAGAATACAGCTACAACTCCAGACGATTCAGAACTGAATATTGGGCGACGCAGTTTGAACAATGATGATAGCGCTATCGCTCTGGATGATGATTCTATGCTTCTTTCAGCAAGTAAGTACGCTGACATGACGGTTTCAGACCCGGCAGATGCTGAAGGTGATGTGGTGGTTGTCTGACGTGTCCTACGCCCAATTGATCCATGAATACATACTCGTGCTGCTTGTTTTGTTTTGTTTTGTTGCTGCTCCGTGGGTTACTGTGGTTATGTTGGAAATCTTGACCAAAACGTGCCCACGGAATTACGCTAAACGGGCCACTTCATCCTTATCTTGAGGTCCGCATTGCGTTAACATAGTTATCTACGCGGCACCATTCGAGACCCATCGGATCTCTCCAATTTTGACGTTTCCTGTTGGATCACATTTGGTCTATTCCCAAGTATGAGAATACTTCCATACACTGCTGGATATGACTCTCACATGAATATCTGCGCATTTTTAATCAGGGCCAGCTTAATTGGTTACAGTGAGGCCGTTCATCCACATTTACCACACAAGCCTTTTTTATACCCAAGCCAGTTTAGCTTTTGCCTTGTGATGATTTTGATGATAATCCCCATATTTGTACCGTGTATCATTTTTTGAAACACATATCTACCCTTCTATTCTTTGTTCAACAACTTATGTCCCACGCCGTTGGCACATTCCACTTTTCGTCCCGCTGTTACCGATTCTTCGCCAGAACCCTGTGGTTTGCCGTTCTCGAATACTCTTTACATCCAAAATATGTGGCTTTGTGACTTTTGTTCGTCGGGTTAATGTTTACCATGTTTAATGTATGAAGTCCATGGAAGGTGATTTCATATGTATGGGCGTTACGGGCGGATTGGATTCCTCCCCTTCTCCTTAGTCTGCTTCTTTTCCTCCTTTTTTTTTATTCTTATCGCCCCCACTTTTATTTCTGCGCTGGGAAAAATGTTTGTGCAAAGACAAGGAGTTAGTGGTGGTTGGGATTGTCTTTTGTTGGCTTTGACTGTCCGCCTTGAAGTCCCTTGTTTCATTTTCGAGTATAATTTCATGATAATGGCCATGTTTTTGACGAGGTCGGTTGAGATGCCTCTTACATTTTATGGTAGACTTACGGGCCATGCAGTTACCAATGATATCTAGGATAAAATTCACCTTTCTGCCTCCTAGAAGACAAAGTTTAAGATGTGTATGTTCAAGTATTACTAGTAATGGATTACCGCAGGATATTGTTCACAGTAATGAAAAGGGGCCATCATTGAGTCTTCTTCTCGGTTCCCTTTGACCTTCGTCCGCAATTGGCCCCAATACCATATACCCTGGTAATGACGCCCAGCTTCCACAGAACCCATAAAAACCCAAGCAAAATAACACTGATAGTGCCAAGCTCTACCTGCTTGGCTTTGTTCGCTACGAGTTTGTGGTCGTCGTCGATTTGTAGTACGGGGACTTGGATAGCTTCGACTAACCTCAAGTCCTCATATGCTCCTGCGCTTGTTGACGGTTTGTGAGATGGATGCAACTGATAAAACAGAGTCCTCGGGCGAAATAAATCATCCCAGCTCAGGTTTATCCGATCGAATGGGTTAAGGCCCATTTTACCTTGGTCTTCAGGTGTGCATGCCCAGAAAACTATGGGCCAGGGCATTGAAACATTTCGGTAGCCAGATTTAGAAGGATGAAGGTAGCGAAGATGAAGTGGGATAGTGCTTGCCCACCCAGCCGAAGAATGTATTTTTGACTTCTTGGTTTCATCGGAATTTGGTGTGGCTAGCTCCACTAGAAGGTGCGAACCCCAGCGACCAGTTATCCAGTTCGGGGCCTCGAGGTCAGTTTCTCCAGCAATGTGGTGGAGCGCACGGATGTTGTGTGATTGAAGAAAAAGATAATCACTGGTGGATAATTGATACTTATCGGCGAATAAATATGATGGTAGGGTTATGTGGGTGTAGAGTGCGCAAGTTCTATCTGACGGAGCCGGAGGCGGTGAGAGTGCGGACCGAGGAATCGAGAGACTTAAGGTTGGGTGGAGACCGGTGGGATGAATAAACTGTGCCCTATAAGTTGAGGAGTCTGGCAAGTGATGATGGCGAGAGGGGAAGGAAAAAAGAGTCGGCTCTATTTTAGCCATCAGTATACCATTCGGAAACAAGGCCACAAAGCAACATACTTAGCTCTTGATCCCGACCAACCACGGCTAAAAATCCGCCTACCCTGATTTCGTCCGGTTCTAAAGGTTGCTGTGGCGCTAGAATACCTACATCGATCTTGTCTTTGCTCGACTCATGGCTGTAAATGGAGTCCTTCCACCCGCCTTTCCCTATCGGTTTGGACCAATATACCGTTACAACGAACGAATTCTGCACACGATCATAATCTATGTCAAAGGTATCCGCGAAGCGAATCAAGGAAGCACCTTCTCGGCATGTTGCATTTTGCTTCGAACATATTGCTTCTTGGACGTAGGTAGCCAGGGAATCAAGCGAAGGAAGGAGCTGATAGAACTGGAGGGATGGTAACGCGCCCGACTTCGTGCTCTCGCTTGAAACTATAAAAGATGTCTACAAAGACCAATAATCATAAGATAAGCTTGAATAAAGGGGTTCCGGGAGTAAAAGGGCCATACCTCCGGGTCTGTGCAATATAAACCTCCGCCGAAAGCCTTTTGTAACAATGGGCACAAGTGCTGACTGGATCTCGGCCTGAATTAGATGTGGATTGCATCCCAGATTGAAAAAAGAAACGAGAAAAAGAAAGAAAGAAAGCTCAGCGGGTAACATACGACCGATTTAGGGTCAAGGCCGAGAGGGTGACATGTAAGCCCGGAGATAGCCTGCTCGCGAAGGGATCGATAGTTGGGTACGGGTGTTCCGACACCCATCGAATATGCAACTCAACACATTGTCTCAGAACCTGCTGGAACTATTTACGCCATTAGATCTAGCCGGCCCTCGCAACGCAAGCTCGAATACCTCATTTGGAAGCTCCTGAAATCCAAACGTCAACCTCTCTTGCCGGGCTCCTTGCAAGGAATGAATAGACAGAGAATCGGAAGCGATATGAGCTTGCTTGGGGTCAAAGTCGCCCTCAGCTTCATGAATGAAAGTGACTCTCCTTTTCATTTTGCGTCACTTGTGGTGATGTAGCTGGTGCCCAATAGCTAGGCAGCGATGAACAACGAGCATGAAGCTATCGAGAGAGGAGGAGATTGAGAAAGGGGAGAGATTGAAGAGAGAAAGAGAAAGGAGAGACCAGCCAAAGATGCAAACACGTCAAACACAACTAACTAACTAGTTAGCAGAACAAACAAAGCAAACAGCCTAGTTTCACTATCAACACTGTTGCATGACATCAGCTCACAAGGCCAAACCCCCAAAAAATCAACACAAAAAGGCAAAATCATCAAATTCCCATGTGCATAAAACCTAGTAAACCTACACAGAGACATATAGTTTCATGTGTAGTCGATAAAAGTCTGCAACAATATCAATATCTACCAATTTGAGGGAGTCTGCTGGACTATACGTCCCCGGGTGTAGGCATTGTACCCGCGGCGTGGAAAAGCATCAGAAACCAGCTTTCTATTTACTGAATAATACCTTTCAGGAAAACAGAAGACTGAAAGAAGAGATCATTTATACAAATCAAGTAAAATATAACAAGAGGAACAAAGCAGAAAAACAATCATTGCTATAGTTAACAAATCCGTTAGAGAACCACCAGGCCTCACCCCTAACGCCATAGCATGCATCCCTTCATGTTTGGTTCCATCATAAGCAACAAAGGAGAAATAAGTGACACGGACGGAATTTAGACTCGCTCAGAGAATTTCTTTAAGCTTCGACTTTTGCGCTGCGGTCAGTGTCGTCGGGAATTTCACTTTAACTTGAACGATAAAATTGCCGCGCTGGCCAGGCTTTTTTGATTTCGGCATGCCCTGTTGTGGGAAGACTTCTTCATAGCCGGGTTGCGTAGGTCCGCTCCCAGACACCCGGAGTTGTTTCCCGTCAATAGTGGTCACCGTCTGGCTCCAGCCAGTAAGCGCGTCTTTGAGGCTAATCTCGATAGTAGTCATGAGGTCGTCACCGACACGCTTTAGCCAGGCATGCTCTTTCTATACAGTGATATGTTAGCATCCGTGAATGTCCGCAAAATGTACGACCCTGATTCCGTCAGCTTACCTCCTGAATGATGAAATGGAGATCCTGTGTTCCTCCCTCTTCCTGATCTCCTACCCCCTTGAACTTGATTTTACTTCCTGCCTTCAATCCAGGCTTAATATCAAATTCCAGAATCTTGTCCTCCACACTCCTCTTCCCTGTCCTTTCATCGAACATCTTTCTCTTAATTTTCATCTTCTTGTGTACGCCTTTGAAGATATCTTCCAATGAAACGGCCAACAGCTTCTCCACCGTCGTGACTTCCGGTGTAGGTGGCCGCCTCGTCTCTGCTGCAGATCTGAATCGAGGTTGCCCACCGCCTGCAGATCGGAACCCACCGCCGCCGCCACCTCCTCCCCCGAGGCCGTTGAAAATCGAGAAGATATCGGGGCCTTCGCCGCCAAATCCACCCGAGCGCGCAAACCCGGAAAATATATCCTCTGGGTCGCTAAATTTAAATCCTCCAGGTCCGCCTGAGGTTGAGAAGTGGAATGTTCGTGCACCGCCGGGCATTCCGCCGAATCCTTGGAAGCCACCGGGCGCTCCTTCGAAGGGCATTCCACCAGGGTTCGGAGGAGGAGCCTCGCCGCCGCCACGAAGTAGAAATTCCAAGCCATATTGATCGTAAACCTTGCGTTTCTCGGGGTCAGAGAGAACTTCATAAGCTTGGGAGACCTCTATCCTGTTGGTTAGCAATTGTTGAAAGGATTCAACTAACTACCAATGAAAAGGAGCCATTCGCTCACCTTTGAATTTCTCGGACGCTTGGGGACTGTTTTTGTTCTTATCCGGGTGCCATTTCAATGCCTGCTTTCTAGAATTCATGCTGTTAGCGAAATAGCCATTGCGAGAAAATTGGAAGGGGTATTATACTTGTAGGCTTTCTTGATCTCATCTTGTGAAACGGTCGGTTGAACTCCCAGAGCATCATAGAGTTTGGTTTCCGCAACCATATCTGCCCGGCGATTTCGATATCAATAAGGAGAAGTATGTCCTAGGGGAATATAACACAGTAGGCCCGTTGTCAAAAATCGGATGAGAGAGGAGGCGGTTAACTTGGTTGGATGTGTTATTCAAAAGAGTCAATGGGTTGCCCGTCGATTGAGGGGGGATATTTAAGGTTGCGTGATGTCAGAGCTCTCGTGAGCAAACAATTCTCTCTTTCTGGATCGTTGTACACAGTAAAAATGGCACTGGCGATGGAGGATAAAATACTCTCAAGGTGATATGGGTATGCTGGATGAGGAGGACTTGGAAGGCCAAAAAGACGGAGGGTTTTTCCCCATTGCCGCTTGGAAAGATGAACATTGGTGACGTGACACCCAACCGCCAGGCCGGCGTTAACATCAAGCCATCGAACCTTCGCGAAGGTTCTATTTTCACAAACACGAAAGCTCAGCCCTTAGTGTAACTAAAACAATCACCGTCTGATACGGGAATGAATTTACTATTTACAATGCCATTGATTGGCAAGGCATTTACATTGTGAAGAGCCTTGTTTAACGACAAAGCGAAGATCCTGGCTTTTTGACAGGGCTGTCATTCGCACGCAATAATCACAGCCTATCGTCGTCTCAAATACGGAGTAGCGGAAAGGAGAAACGGGTCTGAAAATGGTTTCAATCATTAATGCCACTGCGGGGAACCTTCCGGCGCCTATTTGGTGACAATCGATACGACGTCCTCGTCTGCAACAACATGTCCTAGCCCGACTCTTTGTGGCACATGCATCGCGCTCTGTCCCCACACAAGCGCGTACTTAAACGTCTCTTTGAGCGAACGGTGGATCTGGTCACAAACATCTTCAATAGACGAATTACTCCTTACGATGAGGGCCTCGGTAAAATCGGGTTCAATGCCCTTTCTGGAAATTATTTTGTCAGTCAACGCACACATCGCTACCTCCATGCAAGTAGCAAAGTCACATACCGCTTGGTATATACTCGAATCAATCGCAACTCCTCCCAGCATCGATCGACGACATCCTGGACGCCAAGGTCTAGTTCACAGCTCATCACGCATGTGTGGGGTTCTCTGGCTAGCTGATCCAGGAAATCGATGCTAACACTGTCTATTTTGTTATAGACGTATAAGCTACGGAGGCGTCAGATCTTTTCTAGTACGTGAGTCTCAGAATCAGGACTTACCACTTGATGTACTTTCTATGGTCTTTCATGATTACGTCTATAAAATCATCAACAGTGGCTAAAAGGCATGTCAGCTAATTATTGTTTCCATGGCATATTGTTTGAGACCAACCATTTTCATCTCGAACCAAAACTTCGCAGTTCAGGATCTTATAATCTCGGAGGATATTGTACAGCATCTTCTCGTCTAGGGTTTTCGGTGGCGTTTGGAACGTAATCTTCATTCCTCCAGCTTTTTTCACCTTCAGATAGATATTTCTGTGCAGTCTCGTCAGCACTAATCATAGGATAAGTAAGTAACAAGCAGAAAATTGCACCCCCAAACTTACGGAGCTTCGCGGTTCAGCCGAATCCCGACGGCTTCCAATTCCGCTTCCAGGAGTGCCCTTTGTTCAGCACGTTTTGTAGCATCGAGGACCATTAGAATCAAATCACTCGTCTGCCCAAATGTCAAGACCCAACCTCCCACGGGAATCACTCTCTAGAAAACTCACTTTCGCAGCAGAGATAACTTGTCTTCCTCTTCCCTTTCCTTCAGCAGCGCCTTCGATGATTCCAGGAAGATCAAGGACTTGAATCTCGGCTCCTCCGTACTCGAGCACCCCCGGAATGGCTGTAAGGGTTGTGAAGGAGTACGCAGCAACTTCACTTTTCGTTTTCGTGATTTTCGATAAGAATGTCGATTTACCGACTGACGGAAATCCCACCAGCGAAATTCTTGCATCGCCGCTCTTGCTCACGTCGAAACCTGTGCCACCGCCCGCTCCGGAACCAGGACCTGGCTCAAGCAGCTGTGCTCGCAGTCTTGCTAGTTTTCTGTATAGTTGTGGTAGACGTCAGATTGAATTTCATTTACTGAACAAAAGCACTTCCATATATACGCCGATTAGAAATCCAGCATGGTGACTAGATGTCCGATCTGTAACTCCAATTCAACCCATTCGGGATGGTGGAAATCATCCGACTTGACCCCATCCATTAAAGCGTCCATTCAATAATAAAGAAAAGTGGCTCGGTGCTACATACCCCTTTAGGAGACCAAGATGATATTCTGCAAAAGGTCAATATACCATGATGCCGCAAAGTGTATGGGGATTATCTGTCCGGCCACACGCACCCGTCGCCTTGTTCTCTGTGAACTTGGTGAGCACTCATTCTTTATGTTTGGTATAATTTTGGACGAGATACACACTCTGCGTCCTCCGCATCTCCTCCTCAATCCTAGAGAAGAATTTCAGCCCATCAGAACCCCGAAGCTCGTCGTTTCTTCAACGGTTGGCGGGCTCTCACTCCTTGATTTTATCTGTAATGTTCACCATTTTGAAAGTCCGATTTCGCCACCACCACGTCAAATTCCACAAACAATATTTAACTAAACACTGAAAAAAACAAATGGGCTGATGCACAACTGTTGCAAGCTGAGGGAAGAGAGAGATATCATTCAGATAACTAACAAAATCTCCACCAGATCGACTGCGACCTCAACCCCGTCTTTCCATTGGCGGAAACGGCTTATGTAAGCTAATCGATCGTCAAGTCTGAAGCTCCAGGTTGATTGAAAAGTCAGGGAGAGAGTGAGACCATTGATGCTCAATACATATATCCAACCGATTACAAATATGGCATCTACAGACTCGCTACCGCCCGCTTCAGTTACGCTCCCAGAAGACTCTCCGACTGTTGTTGAAACTCCAGAAAATGACGCGTCAACTTCTGCTTTAACAAAGCAAGCCGACGCCTCCCTAGCTACCACCACAGCCTCCGAAGACGCTGAAAAGAAAAAACGGATAATTCGCCGCAAGCGACGCCCTGCCCGCGTACAGATTGACCCAGCTACAATAAAATCCGAACCGCCGCCCCAAACTGGTACAATATACAACATCTGGTATAACAAATGGTCCGGCGGCGACCGCGAAGACAAGTACCTCTCCAAACACAAAGCGACTTCGCGGTGCTGTATAGCTACAGACAGCGGGTACACGCGCGCAGATAAAGTAACGGGATCATTCTTCTGCCTATATTTTGCGCGAGGGGTGTGTCCCAAGGGCCATGAGTGCGAATACCTACACCGGCTGCCGGGCATCCACGACCTCTTCAATCCGAACGTCGACTGCTTTGGCCGAGATAAATTCAGTGATTACCGAGATGACATGGGTGGCGTGGGAACTTTCATGAGGCAGAACAGGACGCTATATGTGGGAAGGATACACGTTACGGATGACATTGAAGAAATCGTCGCGAGACATTTCTCGGAATGGGGCCAGATTGATAGGATTCGAGTTCTTAACAGTCGAGGAGTTGCGTTTGTGACGTATACGAACGAAGCGAATTCGCAATTTGCCAAGGAGTCCATGGCCCATCAGAGCTTAGATCATAACGAGATTTTAAACGTACGTTGGGCAACCGTTGATCCTAACCCGGCAGCGCAGAAGCGCGAGGCTCAACGGATCGATGAGCAAGCGGCTGAAGCTATTCGGAGAGCCTTGCCCGCAGACTATGTGGCAGAATTAGAAGGAAGAGATCCAGAGGCGAGAAAGAGGAAAAAGATTGAGGGAGGTTTTGGTTTGCAGGGATACGAGCCGTCAGATGAAGTCTGGTACGCTCGGAGCAGAGAGCTTGAAGAAGGTGCAAAAGATACGCAGCTTAAGGCGCCTGACCAACCGTATCTGACCGAGGATGCTCCGGCTATCCAGGCCACGTCTACTGGCGCTGTTTCTACTACAGACGGTGGTGGAGGCATCCTTTCAGGCGCAACCCTAGCAGCGCTGAAAGGATACGGCGGTTCGAATATGACAATACAACCTTCTAAACGGCAAAATGATGGGCCCTTGGTAGCTTACGGTAGCGATGATGAAAGCGATTGAAAGTCTTGAATTAAAGCGTGATGGATTCGTTTACACCTAGCTATGCTAACTGGGATTGAAAACAAAATTCATAATTTCCTGTCCTCAAATCGTGTCTCTTCAGTTCAAACCACGAAGATTCCTTAAATTCATCAAATAATCGTCCCTCATTTTCCAAGCGTTAAATCATAATAGACACAATTACCATTTCGATAATTGTAGATAAAAGCGTTTCGGTACCGTTCCGTCCCATCCTGCTCCTTGCTTTCACCGGCAAGTTCGTATAGCAAGTTGAGCAAATCAGTCAGGTACTTTCTATCGACTAGTGGAACGCTCTGAATGACAACGCGCCAAGCATCGGCATCAGCAAGGCGGGTATTGCGAATAGCCTCCAAAACGTCGTCGCGTATGTCGATAGCAGCGATCGGGCCGTCTAGTGCCTTATCGGCTGTCTCTCGAGCTCGAAGTATCGCTAACGCAAAGAACACAACTATTAGCGCGCTCAACTAGACCTAAAAGCCCAAAGAGCTTAACATACCAGATTCAACGATATTCTGTCGATTCATTTTCTTGCCCTTATGCATCGGTGCAATAATTCTCACGTCCATGTCTCTCTCTATATTCAAAGGGTTGGGGTCCTGGGCGCCTTGCTTAGATGATTTGGAAGCTTCCGCGTTCTCTTTTTGGTTCCGATTGCGGATCTCGGTTCGAAGCCAAGCAATAAGATCACCACATCTAACATCGAATTCTTCTTTTCTCGCGAGGCTCTTGATTTTCAATCCCCGGTCTAAACTGTCCTGCTTAACGATGACTACCCAGCTGTGATTGTCCTCTCTGTACCGCGTGAGTAGTTCTTCCAACGATCCAGCATCAACAGCCAACTCGGCATTGATGTCGTGTGCCCAAAGCTCAGAGAGAATATCAAGAGCGAGTGTTCGGAGTACAGTACTGTCGAAGCTAGCTACAAGAACGTCACACTAGATAGTAAATTAGCGCCGTCGACGGAGAAACGAGGTCTGTAACCTACCTTGCGTTTCCGCCAAATGCCACTTAGTTCGGAAGTGTGTTTAGAAGAAGGTTTAGTTCTCCCTTTGACAAAATTCACCATAGATGCAGTAAGCTTATCGAAACTGAGATAGAAGCCAACGGCGTGGCATTGAGCTCGAGCTGAGAGCATCTTCGGGCGGAATTCCTGAATCAAACTATCATATCGACCACCGGCTGCGAAAACATCCTTTCTCCTAGTATCGAAAATGCACTGAAAGAGGATGCTACCACTGTAGAATTTATTGTTGACGCTGCTCAATGGACTGATATATATCTTGCGTCTAACGCGGAATCTCTTCAGATACGTGATAACGGCGTTCAAACGGGCGAATATAGGGGCTAGCTTGTCGATAAATTCAGTGTCTTCCATGATTAAACGGAGTCTCTTCAGAGCCTTTTCAGGAGAATCTACGCAACAATTAGCAGTAACCTAAACGAAATACACGGACACTCTTACCTCTGAAATCGAACCGTGCTAAGTCATCGATAGATGTTGATGCCACTCCGATCGCAGGGGCGCGCAATTCGGTTCGAATCTTTTGCATAGTCCAATGCCCAACATTGAGCTTGCTGATCACTTCTTTAACCAATGACCTCTGTTTGGGACTAATGCGGCAGAAAGCGATGATGGTATCTAGGAGATCCGAGTGATTGAGATGGTAGCACATTTGAGAGGATCTCAGAGGTGGAAATTCGTCAAGAACTTCGTCCAAAGCTTTGATCGCTTCAGCCTCTTTTAAGGCGAGATCAAGTGTATTGTGTGAAACAATATCGAAGTCAACTTCGTTATGTGCGCGTGGCTGTCCACCATGAAGGGCTTCTCGAAAAACCGTTCCGAATGAGAACATCTTCTCGATTGACGGATGCTGACGGGAAACCGAACGAGCATTTGGAAGTGTCAAGTCAAATGGCAGTTGAACTTGATTGCCATCTGGATCTAAGAGCCTAACAACACCGGGGCCATAATGGCTCGAGCGAGGAAATAATGTCTGTCTGGTAGTTTCAACTGCTCCGTGTTTCCTAAATATGGCTGTTAACTGATCCTTGATTACACCCTGTATCACCATCTCGTTAGCAGGCGGAGATTCCCGAGAATCGATTTCCCATGCCAGATCTTCAAATTTGTTGGACGGCTGCGAGAATATCGCAGAGAGTATCTTTTTGTAGTCTGCAGAATTGGGATCCGATAGTAGACCCATCACTGCTTTTCTGAACATTTCTTCTTCGACCTGTAGCGGGATCTTTCCACTTTGGAGTATCTCCATTGCGGCTGGCCGCTCTCCTGGACGATGGCTAATGAGTGATTCAATAATCTGCCCCTGGACAATCTTTTCTGGTAATTCGAATGTCTCGGGCAGTGCATGATCTTTCTGCCTTATGTCTTGAAGAGTGCGGTCTCGCTCCATGGACGTATTGAGAGGATGACACATTTCAAAAAATATGATTCCGAGAGAATACATCTGGACAAATCAGCGGAATATCTCGAGAACAGCGAAGAAGACTAAGAACAACTTACATCCACCTTTTCATTATATTGGCCATCTGCCGCGGATTTCATTTCAGGGGCTACATAATAAGTCGTCCCGATACTTCGCGTAAAGCTCTCGCCAATATCTGCAGCAAAGGAGGATTGGACAGCTGTTGAGAATTGACCACGAGTTGCCAGGCCAAAATCCCCAATCCGAGGATTATTCGTGACATCCAAGAAGATGTTGTCCGGTTTCAAATCCCTATGGATGATACCATGTGTGTGAATGTGATTCAAGCCATCCAAAATTTGCCGAAAGAGCCTCCAAGAGGCATCGATGTTCTCATGAAGCCCATCCCGAATCAAATCGCGCAGAGTCTGGTTCTGTTCAGTATCATGTCAAAGAAAGCAGAAATATTTGATGACTCACGTGCTTTTCACAGTACTCCATCTGGATGTATAGAGTTGAAGTAACTTGGTGAGAACTTCCGGAACTAATTAACTGAAGTTCGTCCCCATCCTCGCCCGTAAATGACTGTGTCGGCTCGTTTCCATCATCATCGTTATTTTCACCGATGGTGCCATTGGAAGCAGTCCCCGCCTCCCCTTGGTCATCGGCAAGATGCTCATCACTATCGTATCCGAATTCAATTTTAGGATATCCCTTCGAGCTCATAAAGTCTAGTCCACTGGCGCTATAACCAAATTCAATTTCAGGGTGGGAAAGTTCATTATCGGTGGATTCCACGGCATCATCATCCGCGCCAAAATAGTCTTCTTCGAGCCAAGCAGTATAGTACCGCACAACGTACGGATGGTTCAGTCTCGAAAGCAGCATTATTTCCGAGAGAGTATCTTTCAACGCCGCCGAAGACTTGTGAGAAATCTTCTTTACCGCATAAAAGCGACCATCAAGCTTGTTTCTAGCCTTAACAACCTGGCCAAATCCACCTCGGCCTAGTCGACCGACTTCGTCGAAGTCATGTTCATAGCGCGAAAAAGTGGGCAAAACCCCTTGCGAATCACTTCTTGCACGCCTTGGCAAGGGTGCTGACGGCGGCGTTATCCAAGGGGAATCAACTCGGAAAAATTCAAAAGGATGGATTTGAAAAGCTGTCGGTCGCTTTTTAGGGTCTGCCTGAAAAAGTTCACGCAGCATATCCTGAAGTGGCTGGGAGAGTTCCAAAGTGGTAATAAGTGAATTTGCTGACGTATATCGTTGAAGGACATCTTTCCCAAAACCCATCTGAAGAAAGACGATACCCAGATCCCATACGTCGGATTTGATACTTGGCTTCGCATCTTCTTGCATCAACTCAGGGGGTAGCCAGAAGGTAGACTTGGAAGAGTCGAAGGACCTCTTTGCGCTAGATGGTAATGGCAAAGCTTCTTCAATACTACCGAGCAGCTTCACTAAAGTGCCGCCATTCGAGCTTCGGAAAAGAAGGACACGTGCACAATGAATATTTCCGTGAACAAGTCTATGACGGTGGTAGAATTCAAGGCCCTCGACGAGCTGAATCATCCAGGCTTTCACATTGTCTGCTGGTAGAGTACCAACCATATCAAGAAGTTCGGAGAGCGAGCCCTTGTTTGCATATTCAAAAAGTGCAGAGACATGCCAGGTATTGTCGTGAGAGACATATGGGTCGAGTGGGCTATATATTTTGTATCCGACAAAATCAACCAAGTTTTGATGTCGAAGAGATTTCAAGATTTCCAGTTTGTCTTCACTTGCCCTGATCCGCTGCCGAACATCTGAAATTTTAGCTTCCTTCTCACGAATGAAGATTTCTTTGAGCACCACAAACGGAACACGATGAGGGGCCACGGATACAAGTGGTTTCACGGTAAATGTCTCTTTGTGGTGGGTATGGCTGATCAATGTCCTTCCATAAACTGATTTAAAAGTAAGTTGTCGACCCTCACTATCGACGGCGATCATGGGGCTATCAAAGGTAACAGCCCCTGGGGTATCTTCGCTCGGCTCTAGAAGTTCGACCTCTTCCAACATTGACCTGCTTTTCCTACGGTAGGTTTGTTCCTTCTCGCGCTGTCTGATTTTGATCTGGTTTTTGAATGCCGCTTCGTATTCCTTTTCTTCTTCCTTTGTAGCCTCTTGCTGCTTCCTCAGTTCTTCTTGTTTCAACCGTTCGGCTTCTTGAAGTGCGGCCGATTCTTGAGCTCTCCGTTCATCTTCTAAGCTTTGACCCGCTTTGGACCGTGCTCGCATGGCGGCGGCATCTTCCAGAATATCTTGTATCAATACCGCCAGCTCATATATCATTTCATTGCCAAGGAGTTCGCTAGGCTTCGTGGTGACTACGTTCTTAATTCGAGATTTCGTGTCACTCCGCAAATCATCAATCCACTCCAGCGTCAGGTTCGGATTTGTCTTGGGATACGTCGCTGGCAGTTCAACAAGCAAGTCAACACCCATTTCCGGGTTCGAAGACGCTCTTAAGTGTAGCTTGAAAGCGATATCGGAGCATTGCTGAGTAAAATATACAATGTTAGAAGACATCTTTGTGGAGCGAGAGGAGATATATAGTGTTATGAATATGTGTATCTCCACTTACCTTCCAGGCAGACTGTCGAATCTCTACATATTCAAAGCCATCGTCATATATTGAACGTAAAGCCTCGGCCTCGTTCACATGGATTTCTCGATAATTCGTAACTGTGGCAGATGGAGAGGCTGCAGACACCGCATCTAAAGGCTGTTGCGGTTGGTTTTTTTCCGCTGCGGGGTGGCCATTCTTCTTGTTGCCCTTCTTCTGTTTGGCTGGCATGGTGGCAGTCGACTCGCAGAAGAGACAGGCGGGAGGATGGCGGAAAATTGAAGCTGTTGCCCCAGGAGAAGGAAGTAATAGAAAGGGCAGCCGAAGCTGCAACCCTCTACCTTAGCATGATGAGACGACAGGTGATCGGGGAAACACAATACGGAGGGTTAGTGCAATGACAAGAATGCACTCTACGGGCTTAGAGCTTGGACGAGCACCCCTGGTGATCATTCCCAGTTGGCAGAATCAGATAACTAACCAAAGGCGGTGTTCTGGGCAACCTTGAAGTGAGACGGAACAACCATTCACCGAAGCAATTATCACAACAACACAACATTCCAATCCACCAACAACAAAGCACCTACTGCTGCTAACTAGTTACTCCGTACACAATGTTCAAGTATTGTGGTGTGCTTGAGCCTAAAAATGGTGGAGAGATTGGGGAGATTCATGGCTCACAAACTTCTCAGTTTTCGTCAGATATCAGTGGTCTCTCACTTCACCCTCACATTCGTCTCATATCTAACTAACTAGTGATAACTATGTGTTGTGAGGCATTAGTGTAGCCTTTAATTAGGCATCTAACTATGATCTCAACTCGCCTCAAAATCGCATCATAAGCCAAACATCAGAATGCCCCATCCCTGCAATCCCTGCACTGCTAAAAATGTAAATCCCTTGTAACTGCTCACTTTGATTAACTAGTGCAGGGATGAAGTGAAGATAACTACCAAATACATATGTATGATCATTGATGCTGGTCCCATCTTCTGTTTCCTCTTCTTCTTCTTCTTCTTCTTCTTCTTCTTCTTCTTCTCCTTTAAAATCTCCCCAAAAAAACCATCTGATAAAGTCGTTCGGCTTGGGCATATCATCACGTGACTTGGGCAGAGGTGCTTGTCGCCCAAAGCGGCTTAGCGCGGCAAAGCTACCAATTGCCAAGAGGCTTTTTAGTCTTTGAACGGGCGACTTCTGCCAAAGAACCCTTGCAGGGTAAACAAGACGTGGTCCCCTTCGTCGTGGATGGCGGCACCACCGCAATTGATTCCTGTTGATAAATAGCTGGCATCCAGACGCGTTTTTGCCCTCCTTTGCAAAGACCTGAAACTATTTTAGTGGGCAAATGACCCTCTACAAAGGCTGACCCAAAAGTTCATTATGCTGGGATGGTTAGCAGGCGCCGGGCGCGGGGAAGGCGTTGGTAAGTGCTTTGCAAATCGCCAATTCACGGATGCGGACCCCGTTCATATCATCGTCACTGGTTTCGAATCTTGTACTGATCACTCTACTTGTTTAGATGCGCCTGAAACGCCGGCCCCTGTATTTGCCTACAAGGCGTTCAAAAATGCCGTTCTCGGTACACCCGCCGAGGTTGATGAAGATCGGGAGCTTACTATTCCCATTAAAACATTAAATAACACTTACCAACGAAGCGATGGGCTCATGAAAAAGCTGGAGAAAGCTAAGCTTGAGGAGAAAGAGAAGGGGAAGGAGAAAACCCTCCCCCCAGATTCTTTGCCACCGCCGAAAGAACCGTTGCAGCCCATGCCTTCCCCAGCGAAAAGCATTCTCCTCACACCCGGGACTGCAGCTGCGAGGAGGAAGACCGTATCATTTGGCGAGGGTGTCATTGACAATGAGCGCAAGCGAGCTACTTTTGAGATGAGCCCAAAGAAAGACCTGTTCACAGGAAATATCAGCCGACAATGGCCCGCTCCAACGACTGATTTGTCAAAAAGAAATCGAAACAAGTTATCCCAGACGGTTTTCAACCAACAACACAAGGCCACGGATGGTGATGACCTTTTCAACATCGGGGAGAAAACAATTATTGTTCCGACTGAAAAAACCGTTCAACCTGTAGCCCAACAACCTCAACCTCTTGTGGAGGAGGCCGAAGATGAAGCCACCACAAATCTCAATGAACCCCATTCGCAGTCAGGAAAATACTGGAAAGCCGAATACGAAAGTTATAGAACCAAGTCCGACCGCGAGATTAAGAAACTCCTCGAGTATCGAGCGCTAACGAAGTCGTTTGCAAGGAAGAAAGATGAGCAAGTTGTCCGTTTAACAGATAAACTCAAACAGGAAGAGGAAAAGCTCAAGGACATGGAGCGCTGTCTCGCCGAGCTGGCTGCCGGAATGGCCAACAAAGTCAATACCGGGGAGCCAAAAAACGAAGATATGGTTAAAGAACTGTCTCAACAAACCGCATTAACGTTGAAGCACAAGCACAAGGCCGACAGCCTAAGAAAGACGCTTGAAAGACACGGGGTTTTGGAGAGTGATGAAAGCGCTCCGGACGATGACTCGAAACAGGACTCTCTGGTAAAGAAACTTCGAAAGGTTCAAGCAGAATTAGATGAAGCCAACACCAAGCTAAAGGCTAATGGCCAATCCCATGAAGCCTTAAAACTACAAGCACTTGCCCGAGATTCCGAACAGAATGCTCAAGACCTTGAAACTCAAAACTTATCCTTAAAGCGCGATCTTGCGAGGGTCAAAAAGGAAATATCGAATTATGAAGAAAGACGAAAAATGAAGGAGGAGAGATTCAAAAGAAAACAAGAAACCCTTGAATCCCGAGTCAAAGAGTATAGCGAGCGACTCAGGGACTCTGCAAAGGCCCATCAAGAGGCCGAAGATGCATTGAAAAAGACCTTCGAAGCCGAAAGGAGAGAGTTGCAAGGTACTATTGATTCGATGAGGAACAAACTAGTTGCAATTGAGAAACAAGGCTACGCAAAAAACCAAGTTCCCCCAGATTCTGGCAAAGGTTCGTCTAGACGACTGTCTCCGAGTAAACGGGAGATTGATGCCTCGCTTTACAAAGATCAAAAATCATCCCACCAACACGGTCTAAATCAAGCAAACCACACCACGAGTAGCGCTGAGAGGGGAAGGAGTCTGCAGAAACAATTATCCAAACTAAATATCCAGGACAAACTGCAGCGTCCTAAAGAGACTGTTCCAGTGCCATTAGTGCAGGACTTGAACGGCCGCGCTGGCACGCCATTGCTAACTGATCTAGACAGCGATCACTCCCCAACCAATACGGTCAAGCGCCGCCAAAATAATATAGACCTGCTAGCGTCTGCTAAACTATCACAATCCCAACGATGTCGATCGGCGTCGCCCAAAAAGTCCACCACGCGAGCGAGTCACGTAAACACCGTTCTTTCGCCAAGGCCCTCCATGAGTTACCTGGAACTTGATGGATCCAAGAAAAGCGTCAATTCTCTTTCTCGCTTGTCCAGGAATCCAGAGACCAGCCTTCCGCGGCATAGCTCCAAATCGTCTGGCTTAAATCGCCATGTGTCCCTCGTGCCTGATGGCCATAAGACTGCTGGCAATGCCGCTGAAGCGTTGGAGCTTCTGCACCCTGAACGGCGTGCGGCAGCAAAGGCACGGCTTCAACGGAGCATCGATGATGCAAAGAAAACTAGAGCCCAGGGGAAAGAAAACATATGGACGGCAGTCTAAAATTACTGCTTCAGGACTTGATTGTGATTGTGCTTTTATTTGTTGGCCATTTTCCGATTATAGGAGCATTCTGGTGTCTTGTGTGCACTTGATCGTTGATCCATATGCTAGACTTGCGATGATACCAATATATGTTATGGTTGTTTTTTGTTTCGTTTCTTGGTGGCTGAACCAGGTGTTTCAAGGTGTTCAGGCCTCACAGTGTCAATGTTTAACTCTTTCATTATTCTATCTTTTATTGACTGTTTCCATATTTGTTCTTCTGGGTTCCTTAGAAGTCAGAGAAAGCAAACAAGAGTTTGTAGTCGAGCTTCCTCATGAAAATACATTAACTATGTATACATAATCAATGTAATGTGCCAATAAAATGCAACATTTTACACATGTTTTACTGACATGGTTTTCAGACCCTTGGTTACAAATCTATTTAGTTCTAATTGTTATAACTACCTACGCACACAATACTGGATTTTGGAAGAGATCTTTCAGTGACAGAGCCAGGAAAACACTTTCACCTCAAGCCTTCCCATCGCAAAACTGCACAACAGCCAATTTCCCACTCCAAGCCCATTTTCGAGCCCCTGAATCTCCTCCACCGCCTGGAGTCTGACGAATACGCTCATCTTCGCCTTCAGGGAGCCCAACGACCACGTCGGCTTTGCAGGTACGAAGGGCGAGAGTACGGATTCCCGAATTGCGGCCTAGGCGCCCAATTGCGTCTGAGAAAGGCGTTGTTGGGTCCCAGTGCGCCTAGTTGGAAGTGTACTCAGTATAAATGGAAAGAACATAAGGCTGCGAAATTTGAAGCAGAACGAGGATAAATGTCACGTACATCTCCAATCAATTTCCTATAATTCAAGTCCCCCTTGAAGATAACGAGCTCACTCTCCTTCAAGTCATTCCATAGATTTGGCTCTTCGTTTGGAATCCGCCAGTAGCTTCCTGCTGTTGTCCAGAACCGGTTCGGCCGAATGATTAATTTCCCGTCAGCATGGAATTCGCTCCATTGATTAAATAAAAACTGCAGTTCGGCGACTTCGCTATCTGATAGGGGTTGGGCGGGTTTGTCGTTGTTCTTTGGGTTGTGTTCGTCCGCTGGAGTTGTGAAAAATGTTTGCGGGTCGGCCAGTGCGGAAACCAGGTCGCCAAAGTCTTTGGGCACCACATCGGAGACAAACCAAGGAATAGACTTGGGATGAAGGACGACAGTTGTGGCGAGGTCAGAGAGGAGAAGGTATCCAGCTAGGATCAAGTCGACAAAGAGTTCGAAACCAGCGTTGTCGAGAACAATGTCCACACGGCGTTCCTGGTTCTTTTTGGTCTTACGCGCGTTGTTTAGGACGGCGAATGCTGCAGGAAGATCGTTGACGAGAATATTTTCTTCGGCTGCCTTGCGCGCTTTCGACCCCTGCAGCTTTTGTATATCTTCGTATGTGAGTGATGTGAGAAGGGATAAATCAGTTGCATTTCCCCATAGGCAAATCTCGCACATCTCAATGAAGAGTATCTCATCTGTCTTTTCACTTTGTTCACCGAAATGATTCGCCTTGATCTCCTTGTCTAGATCTCTGTACCTTGCACCGAGCTCGAGAACTGCAGGACGGGATGATTTGAACGTAGCCATTTTCTGGCGCGCAAAAATATCATAACCTTTCCAATACTTTGTCGGGGAGAAGAGGATATTTATCCGCCTGTCTAAGTTCCAATCAGTTCAGACGTCCTGTCAATGTTGGCTGTGATAGTACTCGATGCGCACATAGATAACATTCCGCGAAAAGCCAGGGGGCATTGAACCAGGTAAGCTCTCCCCTCTGCTCCAGCTCCGTGTTGTATGCCTTGATATCCTCTTCGCCATCGTCTGGTAAAGGCCTACATGTGTGTCAATCTTGAACCGCAAATATAGCCTCCAAGCGCATGCAAAATGGGCAGAGTTTTTCTCACGTCAATCTCCTATCATGAAGTAGTTCGTACTTCAAAGCAGCAAGTTGTGATACGATGTCCTTCCCCTCTCTGCGCTTCTCCTCCTCATCGTCGGTAAGTCGGATCAGAGAACGATGAAGGTCGTCAATTGCGCCCGTCTATTCTCAGGAGCAGTGTGTATTAGCGAGTTGATCCAATAAAAATAAGGCTTATATCTCGAAATGAAAGATGGATTGAAGAGTTCTAACCAGGATAACAGGCCATCTCTCAAGCGCAGAAAGGTATGCGAATGTTTTCCGTTCTGAAGTTAGAACGAGAGCTGGTTGTTAGGTGGGGTTAGCTCTCTCCCCCACTTCCCGTAAATATGCAGTTGGTCCTCAATGTATTGAAGGGAGTAATAAACATACGAACTTTGGGATCAAACTCCATTATTATAAGTGAATGTGCACTTGAGTTGTCTCATAAGAGGTGCCTGGATAGCTAGTAAGAGCTCTGTTGCGCAAAAGGATTGTGAGAACAGCAGGTGGAGTTGATGGACCAGGGAAGGAATTCAAAACAAGAGCAACAACATCTTTTGAGTGAACATCAACTGGTGGAAAGGTAAACCCTATGTCTACAATATGGTGTAAACTAGCCAGAGAACTATCTCAGATGTTGGAAGCCCGGCATTAAATATCATGGGATTCGAAATCACAGGAAACAAATGCTCCTAGAAAATAACAATCAGACGAATAACCAGTTCTGTCAAGCCAAACACAAGTGAACCTGAATTCTGGACAGTAGATATAATTGAATTCTCATTCTCTCTACAAATAGTTAATGGGTTTAAATGTGTCACCCGATTCTCCAAGGTTGACAATCACTATTTTATCAGTGGTACCATTTTTTGGTTGAACTTCATTGCTGCGTAATAAATCATTCAAGGACACACATGTCATCTAGGGTTTTCACATTCAGGTAGATACCTATCAAGAATCTATCCATTTCAATTGGTGTATGTAAAACTCTCAGGTATCTGTTGTTATGTGTATTTGAGATTTCCAATGGTGTTTCTCAATCTCCCGACATAGGACTATATAATATAGAAAAGAGTGAAATAAAAGGATCTCTGTTTGACACAAAATTGCTCTACCAACCGACTCCGCGCTAGGCACGCAAGCAAGAATAGGATTGCATCAATAACCTGCGCCACTGATGAATAATGCATTGCACTTGAACTCATATCATTTCTGGCATTGTGGTGCAATATAAGCGCCGGTGAGATGTAAGAACCGCTGCTTTCCATTTGGGATGATAATACCGTCTCATCAATAAGCTCTCACATCAGCGACATGATGGAGTTCTGAGCGTAGGCCTGCGGTTAAAGAGAATTAGCGCAAGACCATCGAAAAGTGCGAAGTTTTACGAGAATCATAAGCCAAGAAATTGCTCACGATATTTGCAAAACATACCATAGGTTTGATATCAGGGTGAGGGACAGCGTCAAACTTGTGGAACTCGAGCTCCAGCTTCGAGTCGACGTTGATATAAGCACCCTTGTTCTCGGTGTTGTCGCAGTATTTAGGTGCAGAGAAAACTAGACTCAATTCGTCAGCACGTATACTTGCCGATTTTGATTTTTTACCGGGAGTGACAAACCTGTGATACACCTGCCCCCGTGTTCGACTTCATAGCCTTCCATTCTGACTTCGTGACTTCGGATAACAGCCTTCAAGCCGTTCTTATCACAGAATCGTTTCGTAACATCGGGTCCGAACTGCATTCCCACACCTCGTTTGCTTGGGCCACGGCCTGGGTCCGTTTGGGGGTCGGCCCACAGCATTTCCATCATGAGTCCAGATTGACCAGGTTGTCTCTGGTTATGTCTGTTCAGCTTTCTTATATCATCGAGCGAGATATTGTCGTCAGAGAAGAGGCCTCCATGGAGAACAAGATATTTCTCTCCGATCAATGTGGCTAGCGGAAGCGCAGAAAATGATTCAGAGAACACTTTGAACAGGCGCTCGGTATATTTGGCTTTGCATTCGCCTTCGAAGCCGTAGACGCGGTTCATATCATCGGTTTCATGATTTCCACGGTTCAGGAAGAATTTGCCGGGGCGTAGCCATTTGTATGCGAAGAGAAGAAGGGCGATTTCTGTTGACCAAGAACCTCTATCGACGAAATCACCGTTGAATAGGTATGCGTGTTTATCCGAAGGGAGGCCATTCAGCCTGAAAATTTCGAGTAGGTCAAAATATTGGCCTAAAAGACAAATGTCAGACGAGGGTTCAGGTTCATTTGGCAGTTTATCATATTTTCCTCACCATGTGTATCTCCGCAAACTGTCAATTTTGTCCCTTCTTCAACACCGATTTCAACCATTGTCGGTTCCTCATAAACAATATCCTTGACTGCTTTCACAATCTTATAAGCATATTTCTTATGTATCTTCTTTCCATTCTTGAACCGTTCAATCATATCATCAATGAATTCTTGCGTCATTGCATCTTCGAGACGCACACCGTCATAAGAATCCTCCACAGCAACCGCTTCAATATCGAGGCCCTCGAAGGCAGAGGGTGGTTCTGAAATCTCGATAGCCTTTTCGAATTCGATCCTTCGCACCAGCTTCTCACACTCCGATAACTTCAATTTCGCATCGCGATCAGTCGGCACCTTCTGAACAACAGTCTTGAAATCTCTAAGGGCGTCTCGGTAACTGAGGATCGCGGTATTCGCTACGGCTCGTCTCCAATAAGCCTGACCGCACATTATTAGAACCTGCCGAAGCCACTAGACAGAGGTATACACCGTACCTTAACATATGATGAATCTAGTTCAATCGCCTTGGTAGCATCCGCAAGAGCATAGCCATAGGCTTCAAGTTTGATGTTTGCCTAAACCCAAATCGCAGTTTCGATTAGCCTACCAAGCCCCGTAACAAGTTGCACCCCTTTACCCTGTATATTTGCTTTCATTTCCTCCGATAATAGGAATCAAGCTTCGAGCAGGAGCGCAAATATCCTCCAAGCTAAGAGGTCTTTGGAGAAGGGTGGCAGGATTGACCACCCACCTGTGCTCTATTGCACCAAAATGAGGGGTCCTGGTCATGTTTCTCGATGGCCTTTGTATAGAACTCCAACGCCTGTGGCCAGTCATGTTTAGCAAAGGCTTTGTTTCCTTCTAGTTTGAGGGCCTTCGCGGCTTCGATGTCTGCGTTAGCCATGGGGGAGGGCAGGGCGGCGGTGGTGGGAGGTTTGCGAGCGGCGTATGGGTGGGTGCGTGATGGGATACGACCGATAGTGAGAGTGATAGAAAGGGGGAAGCGTGTCAATAATTGAGATGAAAGACTTAAAAGACACCGGTGCCTAACAATATAAAGATAGAAAAAAAAAGGGCGAAGCAGCGAGAAGACAAGGGACAAGGGCTCGTCGTTCCCTCTCTCCGCTCATATACTAGAACTTTAAGTCTGGGGCGCTTTGGCGGCACCTGAGGCCGCTTGGGTCCTTGAGAACTTTTCTTTTTTCCTTTCTGCCATTTGCCTTCCCGCGCCTGGCCAATCAGCTGTGAGAACTGCAAGCAAGACTGAAAAGCTAGAGCCTTGTCAATCCATGGCGACTCGAGAAAATGTGATCATGAAAAATAATTTAGCTTGATAATACTCATTCATTACATCCAGCTGCTAGAGAGCTGGACAAGATACATCAAATCGTTATTTTGATTAACTGATAAAGTCCATTTGGAGAATTCAACCGAGAAATACCATATGGAAAAACGCTCAACGATCAAAAGGAAATACCTAGGATTTTACAATCTTCTCTAGGCGTTCAAGAAGTAAATTGGCTAAAACAACATTAGTAAAACCATGTCAGTCAGAACGAAGGCGGAATAAATTGCTTACCATGGTGCTTCTGGAAGATTAACATGGGCCGTAATCTCACAGCAGTCTCCCCACAGCCTCCAATATTGATTCCAACCTGCTTACCCTTCTTCAAGACGGCATCTCTCTGTGGGCTGTCCCAAGCGATGAACGTACCCTGTCCTTTGCCACGAAGATTCTGGAATTGGCCAGGGTATTGCTGCGCGAGACGTTCCAAGCCAGAGAAGAGGTAATCACCCGTGGCTGCTGTGTTCTCGACAAGATTCAATCGTTTAATCTCTTGAATAATGGCTCGGAAGATGATAGCACGTGCTGGGTCACCCATCCAGGTGTTGAATTGGCGATATGGCTTATTGGGTCTCAGAGCTGGATTTCCATAATAGTACCCGGCCGCTTGGGCTTTCTTTGAGAAGGTAACGATGTCAGGAGGGGTCTGGAGATTCCAGTGGTCGTGCGCCCAGAACTTCCCGGTGGCGCCGAGACCGGTCTGTACCTCATCAACAATGAGGAGCACATTGTGACGTTTTGTGATTTCACGAAGGCCCTGGAAGAAGGCTGGGGAAGCATGGTTGTCACCCCCCTCGGACTGAACTGGCTCGACTACGACAGCAGCCACAGGGTTGTGGAATTCTTTGATAATCCGCTCAGCTTCCTGGAGACAACGTTTTTCCTCTTTGGCGTTTTCGGCAGCGAATTCCTCAAGAGGATATTTAAGGGCAGGGAAAGGTGCTTTAGGCCAGTCGAAAGCCGGGATATCAATTTTGTGAATCGCCTTGCTTCGTGTGGTCGAAAGACTGCCGAAGAGGCGCCCGTGGAAAGCAGACTCGAAGGACATGATAGAGTAATTTGGCGAACCTGGGGCCTGGTTGGCCATTGTGGAGGAGATTTCATCATTAGTAAATTCGACTTCCGGACCGCCTCGTTTCATTTGTGCATGGTGCATGAACGCAGCTTTGTATGCCGTCTCGTTTGCATCAGAGCCAGTAGTAGAAGTGAACACTTGATTCATGCCTTTGGGGGCGACTTGAAGAAGACCAGTTTCGAGTATGTGGGCCCATTCTTGTGAAGGAAAGTTGCCCAACGCTGGCCTATTGATCAGGGCGCTGGCCATCTCGGGAGTCTTTGTGGCCTCGAGAAGATGAGGATTGTTGTATCCGACCGGGATTGAAGCGATCTGAGCAAATCTGCCGATTTCACGTTAGCACGTCAAATTCCAGGCAAAATTGAACCAGTTCAAGCATTCTTACACATCCAACAAGACATTCCCATCGGGGTCAGCGATGCTAAATGGTGCAAGTAATTCTGTTTAGTCTACTTTCTCTTATTCCTAGAGTCCGAATCTGGAGTTCGACTTACTAGTTCCCAACAGACGAACTATAGTCCACCAACATGTTCAGAGCTCTGGTATCAAACACGCGATTGAGCTCTGCAATTTTTTGCTGACTTTTGGGGCCCGGAATGGCGGTCTTGACGGTAGGTCCGGATGGCTCATTCTGAAAATATGCCTTCTCTGTAGAGGTTCCAGCCTTGACAGATGCCGCTGCACTGGCGCGAAGTGCGTTATACGTGGAGAATGCCCGTGTGCTTGTGCGAGCAGCAGCTTTAAACTGTGCTGATGAACGGAAAATTGACGCCATTTTCAGATTTATTCGAGAGATAAAAACCAACCAAATCGAGAAGCAACAAAACGCGGGCAGTTTTCAATTCAAACTCAAGAACCAGGCAGGGCAGACGAGGTCACCAATAAGCCTGGGCTTTCTCTGGAGTGGAGGTGTCCTTCGCAAGTTGAAGGCAGCAAGCACGAGAAGGTGAGCAATGTGGAAGAGAAAAGCCTGAAGAGAAAGAGGACGTGGGGGGGGACTGCAACCGTTCTTTTTAAAAGGGCCAGAGCGTCGCAAGCTGCACTTCCCTCACAGCTCGGTCCAACCCTCCCCCCAAGAGCTCTTGATCTGGGGAGAAAGCATGTCTGTATCTACCGCCAATCACAGTCCAGATTCCACTCCACCTGCAGCGGGTGACGGTTATCGGTGAGAACGGCCAATCGTGGGCTGCAGTTTCTGCCGAGGAACTCGCTGTGGAACCTTAAGCTAAACCCAATCAGGGAAGTTTATGCTCGTGGCGGGGCGGATAAATAATGGTCCGCAGCCGCTCTCGGCCAAACAGGGAGAAGACAGAAACCGGCAAGGCGGAGGTTCTAGAAGTTTTCTCCAGCTTCGGAGCTCCCATTCTCGGCTTCGTTGGGAAGGCCTAAGGTTGCTCGGTTCTTCAATCTTGGAGCTCTTCAGGTAGTTAGCGCTTTCCGCACAATATTGCTCCCTGAACTCGCTGAAAGAAATGATTAGGCACCTTTGGGATACAATGATGGCTTTATGAAGACTTTAGTTACCACTCAACTAAAAGAGTGAACACTCTCTATCTAGCCCGTGCTAGAAAGTCTTACATGTTGTACCAAACCACTGTGTTCCGTTCCCTTGACAGGCTTCTTTTCCTCTATCCTCCCGTTTATTTGCTTGCAAGGTCACTTTGTAGAGGCCGAACTATATTGGTGGTGATTTAAATCGCGGGAAAGACTCTGACTGACGCTGCTTTTGTGATGGAAATACTGCAAGTTCGAGGTGTAGACAATGCTAGATTTAACTAATACAATGCTAGCTGTTTCTCGACGACACTGGCAGTTACCGACTGATAATGCGGCGGAAAGTGAACGCCGATCAAGATAGATTAGCCGATGGAAACTATGATGTTTTTCCTTTGTCTCTGTCATCATTATTTCTTTCCTCTTGCGAAATCGTGTTTTTTATAGAACCTTGCGAGTAGTCCCATAGATTCAGCATATTGGTTCGGCCATTGTTTCCATGCCAGCTACTGTTTAACTCTATCAGGAAATGCGGCTATCTGGGAGACGGAGGGCCTTCTCCAACGCGTAATGGCGGCATTGCCAGCATTGCACTCCCTGTGAGAATAGGATGGAAGGGTGGGAATAGCCGTTGTTATATCAAACGGGAGTACGGTGCATCTCGGAGGCTTATATGTCGTTCTCTTCGGCTGGTCGACTGAGAACGGTCTGTAAAAACTACATTTGGAGGCAGGTCATGGTGGAAAAAACAATCTGTTTCTTCAGAGGTATATTCATCCAGATTCCAAACGCTTTACTTGGGATGCATTCCAGAACAGTTGGAGATAGACTCCCCCACGCCGCCGCCCCGCCCCTGGGGATCAGGGTGCTACAAGGCTCGACAGAGGCCAAAGCAGGCTGGAAGAAGAACAGATTGGGGATATAATATTCACTGAAGATGGCCTGAACTAGGTCAGGAATGAGGCCCAAAGGTGCTTTTTGTTTAGAACACCCTAGGTTGCAGCGCCTGTAACCCAAAGAATGCCAAAGTGAATTTTGTAAGACCCTGGCCCCTTGGGATGAAGAGCAGTCTTGGCAGACACGTCCTCCTGCTTATGAATTGATTATCTTATTAACTTATGGATCAACCGTAGACCTTGCTTGCATTGTAGGTAGGGTAACTATCTAGTGGAGCTACGTACAAATGGTTGTTTGTGGGTCACGTGGCCTAGGGCTAGCGTATTACCTAACATTAACTAATGTAACTAATTATAGATAATTACAGCTAGGGCCAATCAAAAACAACTTTTTACTCCATCTTCGTATGAACGCCGGTCTACCTTGAATCGAGAGCCCCGATGCCTTTTGTTTCCTTGATATTAATTGATGTCTCGATGCTGCATAGGGAGTATGGTCACACAGCAAGGGGGATTTCTGGAAAATATACACATTGTGCCTCAAAGATGTTCCCCCCTTTTGGAGAACTTACCACCTGATCAGACTCCTCTCCGGAAGCTAGGGAACTTAGGCAGAAATATAGCTCCTCTGTGAGTGGCTCATAGTCTTGCCTTGGCTTCGTATCAGCTGGAGCTTTCCTTTTTTGTGTCCATAATCTGTTTGGCAGGAGAAAGGCCAGCTTCAGGGTAGTTTAACTACTCCCCAGGTGGTCAACTAGGTAGTTCACTAACTAGTTAACGTGCGTCAGGAAAATCCAGCTGAACTCACCAAGCACGGGAATACATTTCCGGCGATCAATGCGAGCCATCGTGCGGATAAGTAATAATTGCGTGTGGACACTTCGACTTGACCTACTCCGTACATATTTCTTCCTTCGACTGAAAGTCTGCCCGCTTTTTAACTATGGCTTCAAGCCTTCAATTTCTTGTTCCTGAATCTTGATTAATAATAAGCGTTCCATGTCAAACGATCTCCTTCTGGTGGCTTTTTGGTGGCGTCCATCATGGCCGCCCGAAACATGGACAACAAGTGAAGTCCTGTCTTTATGTAAAACCCCCGAGGCTTTTTCAGGCAATCTCTTTGCCGAAGGCTGCATCGTGGGGCCGG
>LJPK01001420.1:85367-100031 GCA_001430945.1 Amauroascus niger
GGGGGGGGGGAGAACAAGGAGTTTGTGAGGACATTCGGGTTGAGTCCGCGCCCTTTGTTTGTTTTTTTTTTTTTTTTTTGGCAGTCTCGAACAGCACTCCGCTGTTCGTCTCAACAGCTGACGTTGGCCTGGGCGTTTGGGGCCGAAAAGGAGACGGGGTCTAGGCTTTTAGGGCTCTGCAATCGCTCCTTTTTTCGAATCTGGTGTCCTGCATCCGGCTCCTTCGGTCATGCTAGCGCTACAATAGGAAATATCACTGCGCTTCTAATCTTCAGCTTCAGGGTGTAGTCAATGGATCCTAGAATTCTGGGCTTTGAAGACGGGGGAGGGGAGCAAGGAGAATGAGAAAAGGAACCAATCGCACCAAAGCCCCAAAGTTATATCTTGATCCAAGCCCAACGTGCATCAAAAATAATCTGCCTTCCCGCCAATAACGGCTGTGGATGCGTAGGTTAGCCCCTTGATGCTAGTCCTCGGACTGAGGCCAGCCCCATGCTCCTCATGTTTCACCTTTCCCCGTTTCATGGGAATCGGGGGCGGCAAGGAACCCTTTTTTTTTTTTCCTTTTCTTGCTCCGACGAACCTGCAAGTCGCCTTTTCCTCCTTTCCCTCATTCTTCTTTTTTGCCGGTTTTCCCGTTGCGGTATGCCAGAAAGCCTGCACTGATATCTCCTATAGTTAGTTATAGTTATCTCACTCTTTTGAAACTTGACCATCCTTCTGAGAGACCTTCCCTCATTTCTTCCCCTAAGAAGGATAACACTGGACAATCTTTTGATCTCTAGGACGTTCATTCAAAAATCCTTGTCTTGAATCTCTTGGTTCTACAATTTTTTTTTTTTTTTTTTAATTTTTTTTTTTAGCACGTCCAGCCATATCCTTGTTGACTGGCACGTTCAAAGGTCTTCACCATGGCTGATATGTCCATTCAACATCATGACCCTGTTCAAGGGCAGAACCCACCTGGAAAGAACATTAAACAGGTTGATTACGCTTCATCCACCACGACGCTAGGTACCAAGGTGCCGTCGCGTATGCCCACATATATAAGCAGTAATTCGGAGGATCGAGAAAGCAAGCTCCCTCACCAACTGCTGGCTAGGAGACCGAGCATCGATATTGATGACTATTTTGTACGGCTATCCCCTTGATTCTGCAAAATGAAAGATGAGTTGATCGATTCCTGACCACCCACAATACCTAGGTCGGACCGCGAAATCTCGATCGACATTCAAAATGGCCGACCTTCCTTCGACTGCACGGCAGCGTTCTGCCGCGTATGCTCATTCCTTTGCTGCTCATGATAGCCTGGTCAACTGTGATCACTTACGTTAGTGAAAGGCATCACAACTGTAAGGGGTGCACTTCCGCGATTCTTTAAAGCCTCTAATTTGTGTGTCTTAGTGGGCGTATCCTCCATTCTACTGACGGTTCTTGGTTTTGTCGTTGGTCTTTCTCTGTCTCTTCGAAGCTCGACAGCATATGAAAGGTTAGGCGCGCGAAAGCAGGTCTTTCTCATCTTTGCATTCTTCTAACTTTCCATACAGATACGCTGAAGGACGAAAGTACTGGGCTCTATTGATGCAATCATCCCGAACATTAGCTCGAGTTATTTGGATCCACACTGACGAGCGAGAAGGAGAAGAAGGAAAAGAGGATGTGTTAGCCAAACTGTACGTATGATTGTATGCGATTTCCACGGCCCCACGAGTCGTTTTTTTAACTCGGCTCCTATTTAGAACTGGGATCAACCTTATTGTCGCGTTTTCCATTGCATTGAAACATAAACTGCGATTCGAGCCCAACATTGCATATGACGACCTTGCGGATCTCATCGGACACCTAGATACCTTTGCCAAAGCGGCGTATGACCCTAGTGCCTCCAGTACCCGGAAGGTTGGTCGCATAAAGGCCATTGGGCAATATCTCAGCGTTCCCATGGCAATTTCGAACCCGCGCAAGGCAATCAAGCAATCGAAGAAGCCGCTTGGAAACCTGCCAGTGGAGGTTTTGTCATATTTGTCTGCATATGTTGATGAAGTCATGAACGCTGGCAGTATCAAACTGCCCGTTTATCAATCCCAGGCCGGTAAGAATACGTGGCTTGGTACCTTGAACCATAAAAATCTCGAGCGCTGACAAGAATAACTTAGGCGGGGCTCTTGCTTCTATGGAGGAAGTTATGACCGGCACAGAACGTGTCCTCAACACCCCTCTTCCCCTTGCGTATACCATCCTCATTTCACAAATAACATGGATATACGTTCTCATTCTGCCGTTTCAACTCGTTGGGACCCTGGGATGGATTACCATTCCAGGCTGTGTCGGTAAGTCTGCCTCTGCACGTCGCTTGTCGCGCTCGACTTATGCTCATAACATTATACAGTTGCGGCATACATCATCCAGGGTATTGCTGCCATCTGCGAAGAAATCGAGAACCCATTCGGTAATGATGTCAACGATTTGCCCCTCGACATATTCTGCGAGCAGTTAGCGGCCGACCTCGATATCATCACTTCCTCGCCCCCGCCGAAGCTACGAGATTTCATTTCCAGGCGTGACAACCTCGTCTTGCATCCTCTCAGCAAGAGCGGCGCGGATGCTTGGAAAGAACGTAGCATCGACGATCTCCGTGCCGCGCTGAAGGCGAAAGCTACAATTGCGCCTGCCACTATGGCTATTTCTGGTTCGAGAGGAACAGTTCTATCTGCAAACCGGATTAGTGACGATTTGCCCTAGGCGGTTCCACGGGATGAAAAGGCCGAAAAATCTCCACTGTTTTACCCCGGTTGGTGATCATTTAAAATGGACCTGACAACTTGGTTTGTGTCTCTGCCATGTATGATTGAAGGTTGTGTCTATATTTGAGATCTTTGTCGTCAGTTGTTACCAGGTCCAGAGTTTGATATCAGATCTCCTGACGGAGTGTCAAAACATACTACATAAAAACCGCATAGCGTTTCTTTGAATATATATCTAATTTCGCATTACAAGATTTTTAGCTTTTATTGAAATACATTCTGCTTTTACATTTCCTATATATCTCACTGGGTCCGTTTTACGGAAAATGTTCCGCGATTTTCGAAATTTTTTCTGTTTGCAAACAATGATGTAAATATGCAAAGGCGAGCGGCAGATACGGCACAGGCTGGGACACATTCAAAATGGTTTGGTTGGTCCCGTATGAAATGGCGACCACCACTGCATTCCTCGTTAGTGATGATATAACGCATTGCATGTGCCCAAATAATGATTTCAGGTTGCATTGGGGTTGGCTGCCTTCCAAGTTGAGTGCGTAACTAACTACATACCAGCACCGAACAGTGGGACCATCTGAATTCTTGTATATCAACAGATCTTAGGTAGGTAGCAGGTTGATAGGAGAATTGCCTGACTTCTAAGTTGGAACCAATATCGTATTTGCTCTTCATTTCAGATTTCATATATAATGTAGCTACTATGGCATAAACAGCTCCTTTCCTGCCCCTCCCACCATAGCACCCAGCCAGCTTCCCTTTCCCTTGATCTTCCACGCCACACCCCCACCGTCGCCTTCTGTTGCTCCGCCAATCCACGAGCTCACGGCTGTAGCCACGGCTCCGGCGTCGTCGTGGGGGACTCTAATCCATAGGGCATGCCGCGTCTTCTTCTTTGTTGATGCTGTGACAGCAGGTATATCTTCAGCTTGCAGTTTCAAAATGTCAATGGGTATAGCCGTGCCCGAGAGGCCAAGGAACTGCGACAGGGCAGAGGTCAAGTATGTTTTGGCAGTGAGAAGGTCCAGGGGTTCTGGATTGGCGCTGGGGGATTGGTTAACCCTGGGATCGCGAGACATTAGTGTTAGTTGGGTAATTTTATCATGTTAATTCCAAAAAAAGGGTGCGAGATTTCGCGAGAATTCTGCTAGCTTACAGTTCAAGATGCATATACGCCCAATCCGGCTTACGGGAGGTGAACGTGATCGTCGTCTCCGGTGCCGTCTTCAAGCCGCCGGCAGTCCCTTCAGGAGGGTTATTCCGCTTCCTCTTGGCCATATGCTTGTGATTTTTGATGCGCAGTTTGCCCCCGAACTTGGCCCCCTCGTATCTCCGGCCTCTGACGAAAGGAAGCATGAGGCCTCCTGACACATCAGGCCATTTGTATCGTCCTTAAATCTACCGTAGATTTGAGAGGCTTTAGCTGGAAGTTACCCAAAAAAAAATTGGGTTTGACCAAGGCTGCAGCGTGGGAGGTAGTTACCTAACTGCATCATGAATGCCAGAAAAGCCTACGCTTAGCGGTAGTTACGGAGGACAGAGCAGCCACTAAACGCCAACCGCACTAAGCTGAGTCATGTGATTATGGCGGATGGGAGATCCGAATAACCTAGTCCAAGAATGGATTAGTAAGGTTTACAGCGGGTAGCTTCCGTTAGCCGAACTCAATTGAAGATGTTAGCTTGACCGCTCGACCTCACCTGAATCGAAAGCACACCTACGCTGAATGGGGCCACAACTACACAGCAACTACACAGCCAGACACCCTTGGGAAGAACAAGCACCTATTATACGATTCATGACTCATTTAACAATTGCCTCATTGCTGAATGTGAATTTCCGCTGCTGAAATTTTTTTCCCAGAAAGCTGGGGCTCCCTTGCCTAGACCTACTAGGATTCTAGTAAAATGTCCCGGTTCATGTGCACTCTGCGTTTCCAGTGATGTCTCGCCAAAAAGAGACCAAAATAGATAACTAAAGATTTTGGCAGATGGCGACGGGGTTTCTCTTTTAGGAGAACCGTTTCTGTCAGATGTTTAGGACTGCTTCCACAAATTTGCTGTCTCCGTTTGATAGACATTATACGATCAGACAATATGCTGGCCTACTCGTGCAACAAAGAAACGCTATTCAGTTTCGTCCAGGCTCTTCGTAGCCCGAACCCCATACATGCTTTGATAGACCCACTTATCAATAGCATTCAACCAAACCTATACAATGGCATCAAGACGGGTACCTCCGAGGGAGGTTCATTATGGAACCCCCGGCCAGCCGTATCTCATTGAGCTGCGTATACACCACCTCTGTATACTCGCTATTCGTCTGTTACTGAATAGGATGGAAGGCCTATAATCCTTAGTATTGACGGCCTATTGGAGAGCAGGATGGGCGTTCTATCCTCCTGGGTCTCTTTTTTTTATCTTTACTTCTTCCCTTCCTTTTCATTTGTCCTTTTCTAATGTGCATCTGTGTCTTTCTTCTTTTATCCAAGCCTTTATTTTACACCCTCAGCAGGACCTTGCAGGGACCAAAGTTGTTGATCAATTCTTAACATTGTACTTGAAACCACTTCATAAATCAAAGATGGAGGCTCATACGTCGCAGTCTATGCTCCCACCGGTTTCTAAAGGAGGACCCGAGAAAAAAGCCCAAAAGGACACAAAAAAGAAGAAGGTTCCGAATGGTAGGTGGCAGAATCAAGAAATTTGGATTATCAAGCTAGCTAACATACAGATCTAGCATACAAGAGCCCTCGGAAGAATAGCTGGCATGCTCAAAACGATTCACAGAATTTCACTTCACCAGTTGAATCTCAAAGTCACTGGTCAATAGACAATCTCCCTGAAATTCTTTACCAACTCAGTCCGACCACAGTATTTAACCGAAAATATGGCCAAGTACCATTGAAGCCGTCTCCCTATCCCGGCCAAGATGCCATACGGCATTTTGATATCCTGCCGGACAGGATATCATCTGTCGTTGAAGAATGGCGGGTGGAAGCCTGGACACGAATAGACAGGCGCATTTGCCTGAAAGACATCATTGCGAGAATGAACCCATTGTTTGCTACGAAACCTAACGCTCTACAGCAGAGGGGAGTAAGATTTCGACAACTGTTCCATATTGTTTCCTGGGGCCAGGGGAATGTTCTTACGGAGGATCATCGGCAGAGCATAATAGGAATGTTGCGGGCACGCAATATTGATCCCAACCTCAACTCAACTCGAGGGCTGACGCCAGGGCTCAAAGATCCAAACGATCCCAGCAAGGGGCGTGTCCCTCTTCCCCCAGGTTACGAGAAGAATATGAAGGTCCGGTTAGAGAGGGCTGGGAAAACCATTTCTGCACAGACACCCCAACCTCCGGTAAACTCTTACACCAACGACTCTTCCGAAGGGCCAAGCGGATGTACGGCGCCAGCAAACATCCAGGGCGAATTATCTTACACCAACAATTCTTCTGAAGGGCCAAGCAAATATATTGTGCCGTCAAATATCCAGGGCAAATCATCTTACACCAACAATTCTTCTGAAGGGCCAAGCAGATATATTGTGCCGTCAAACATCCAGGGCAAATTATCTTATACCAACTACTCTTCTGAAGGGCCAAGCGGATATACGGTGCCATCAAACTTCCAGGGCGAATTATCTTACACCAACTACTCTTCTAAAGGGCCAAGCGGATATACGGTGCCATCAAACTTCCAGGGCGAATTATCTTACACCAACTACTCTTCTAAAGGGCCAAGCGGATATACGGTGCCATCAAACTTCCAGGGCGAATTATCTTACACCAACTACTCTTCTAAAGGGCCAAGCGGATATACGGTGCCAACAAACATCCAGTGCGGATTCCCAAAATGGATGCCGCCACGCGCGGCCAACGCCTCTTACGGATATGCAATCCAAAATAAGTTAATGTATCCAGAGGGCACAAGCATCCAAAACTCGAGATCTGGCTTTGATCCTGAATCTACCGGTTACCATGATAATACGGAATACGAAAGAGGCGAACATAACGATGACGCAGAAGCCGAAGGCAATGATAATGGTGACGAAGGTGACGACCTTAATAACGGTAATGAAGGCAACGACAACGATAACGGTGACGAAGGTGACGACCTTGACAGCGATAGCAACGAAGATGCCCAATATAGCATCGATGAGACTCAAGGGGAACTATGTGATGATCAGAGCGATGATCAGAGCGATGTTGAAAAAGAGAGAAATTCTCCCCCGGCTAAAATTGACTCCGACGAGAATGAAATTGTCAAGGAACCAGAATCCCAGAAGGAGCCACTCGGAACCAAGAGAAAATCCCAAGAAGTAGACGCCGCATACATGGAGCAAGAAGAGTGCCGTGTGGCCGCGGGGCTTCACGATAGCGCCAATCCTCGAAAGAAGCAGAAGTTAACATCGACCGAGGACCAGCATCGGACGACAAATAGCATTGCTCCCTTGCCACAATGCGACCAGCCGCCAATGGAATTGGGGACGATGCCACTACTAGTACCTGATGAACTAGAGTCTCATGCCTTTCTTTACAACAATGATCGTATCCGACAACAGACGGAATTTTTGCTGCCGCTCGCCGGAGCTTTGGAGATGGCCTTTGGGAGCGCAATCCGAATAAATTGGTCAGAGTGGTTGGATCCGCAGAATTCTTTCGACCATCCTGAGACGGACATAGTCGAACCCGAAGTCCAGGAGATGATGAAGCTCTTCCTCAACAACCACGACTATGATTTTTTGATGAATTTGTTTGCTTCCTGAAGAAAAGAAAAAAGGAGGTTGTTTTAAAGCCTGTGGGATTGGTTTGTGTGGAGCGGATTTTAACTAGTTAACTAGTGGCTTGGCGATAGATGCTCTTTCTCGGATTTTTCCAACTTCATATTCTTTTCTCTTTGACTTCCATCTCTTCATTTATTCTGCATATCTGCGTGTGTTTTAACCGATACTGTTATGTTATTCTTATTGTGCGTTTGAACTAGATAGACCACTGTCATGTATTTTTTCGGGAAATTGAATAAGACACAATATTGCCAGTGCTTCCATCTAGAAATGTGTGTCGGCCACAGCGAGTCCAGGGCGTTCGCCATATCAGCTCATCACAGGATTGGGTTGATAGACGCAGGACTGAAAGGAGATACCCGCTTCTTGCCCCTTGGTATTCATCTTTGATCAATTGATCAAGTGTGTCTTCTATTGACTCGCCATGAAAGTTCCGTCTGCATCAGATAACCCATAGATAACTCTGTCATGCTATCAACCAACCATACAGCATGGCCAGTCGAGAACGAAAAAAGATATCCTCTCTGTGCGAAAAGAAAATTGACTATAGATGCTCGTCTTCCATCCATGATCAAATGCTCTCTACTACCGAGCCAGTAACTCGGATTCTGCTGGAAGAAAGGATAATAGGCTAGATCCGAGGGGGCCCAAGTCCAATTCACTGCATCGAAAGTATCTCGAGTGAATTGTCCCAAAAAGACTCTGCCTCCCTTCCCCCCACCCTCCCAGCCTTTTTTATTTTCAAGGGGCATCATTTGATCCCCTCTTCTTTTCTTTATCTTCCGTCATCTGAGATTTGGACCACTCCCCGCTTAACGACCCTCCCCTGCCACACACACACACAAACGAGTCCCCCCCCCGATCTGGCTGCCAGATATCTCTCTTCTCTCACTTCAGCTCCATCCCATCACTCTGTCTTCTTCTCTACACACTCCAATATTTTATCCAAAATTGCTTCATGCCCTGCTAAGACGCTCTCATTATTGTGAGATATCATCTGTCTCCGTCTCTGCCGAATATTCGTGGTTCTTTTTGCACATCTTGTCATTTCGCAATGCAACGCAACATGGACATTGCCATGGGTGCGAACTGTGAGGTTTCTGAGACCTCTGCATCCGAGTATGGGTCATCTCCCTTTAGTCAAGCTTCGAACGGAAGAAGCAATGCGTATTCAGGTCTTACGACTCCTGGATCTGCTGGAGATGCGAATCATCGTGACATTGCTGCTCAAGAACTGGCTGAAAAGAACCTGACTTTGTTATGTGAGGACCATTGTTTATCATTCCAGCGCTCATCTCCACTAATTGCACTTTCGAAAATAGCTCTCGGGCCCTACTTTGATGCAGATTCACTAGGATTGAATTATCAGTGCCATCGTAAGTAGTATACCTAGCCGTTTCCATCCCCTCCGCCCAATCAGCCTTGTTTGTTGTGCACTAACTCTCGGATTTCTCTATAGATGATAGCATTCCGGACATGTTTCATACCTGTCCACACCCTTATCACTCTTCGTACAATGAAGGCAGCCTTCCCCTGCTTCTCTTTAGACTCGAAGCTCCGAAAGACAATCATTCAGAGCCGATTGAGAACTTGGTGGAGAATGGCAAGGTTGTCCTGGACTATCAACAAAATCCAGTGCGAAACTTCCCCTTTCTGCCACGCTACATCTCCGTTAAGCCCTCGGGATGGCTCATCGAGTTTTGGATGCGTTCTGACACACGTCTGACGTACCGAGATATCAAGGCTAGAATGCCTGTATCCAAGGAGCAGCTTCCTTCCGATAACGTTCTGAACATGAGACGCGAGCGGGATGCTCGCAAGCCGCTGGGCTTATCTTGTTGGACAGCTCGCCGTGGCGGTGTTACCAAGGCCGAACTTGAACGTGTTGAGCAGCTGTCTCCGGCAAGCGTTTTGTACAACACTTCTTTAAAAGTCCGTTGGGACTTGCAGCCTGCTGTACTTCAATCAAGGTCGTTTTATCCAAACGCAACGCCACAGCATTATCCATTGGCTACCTTTTTGGATGAGAATAAGGAGCTTCATACTGCAGGTCGTCGTTTGGATGAAAGCATTGGACTCCTATTTGAACTGCAAGCTTCAGCAACGAATCTTGGAATAGACGATTGGAGAAACTTACCGGAAAGCGAATTTCCAGAATGGTGGCCCAAACACAAAAGCAATGCCAATCCTAACCCCAGCAGCCGGAACCGGGGTCGAACTTCTTTGGTGGCAGGTTCAGTTCTTTCTACGCCCAAATCAGCTTCGAGACCACGCATGACCTGGACGACTCCTCGGAGATCGCGCTTGCCAAATGCTTCTAGAGCTGAGTCCTCTGAATGTCTAATGACACCACAAAGCATTAACAATACCGCTTATCCCTCCACCCCATTCGATAGCGGCAATACTATTCAAGAATCAGGCTACACCAACCAGCTTGACTCTCCTGCTCATAGCGTGGCCATGGATAATGCAATGTTTTCCGACTCTTCGCCATTGAGTGTGCATCAGCCACTGCAAAACACCCAACCCTATCAACAGTGGTCTTCGATCAACGGGTTCAACGGCGAGAACATTGAGATGACCGCGATTCGTAACGGGTCACCAGTCGCTTATAGCCAAGTCGGTTATTCTCCAACACCTTTTCAAGCTACTATGGATGATTATCATCTTCCGGACGAACCGTACTTTGGTGGTTATTCTATGCCATACTATCAAGCTAGTTACCCCTGGGATTTCGACGGCATTTCGATTCAACCCGTCCGCCCCAGTCGACCTCCGACCTACCTGCAGGGCTTCAGCCCATATAGCCTCCCCCAGCAGCGATCCGGCAACCGTGTGGGATGCTCAATCCGCCAGAATCATGTTCACAAGCTAAACACAGATACTGGCGTGGTCATGAATCGCAACAATCCTTTCCCACGGGTCAGCACACCACAGCGAAATGTGTCCACGCAACGCTCCTTTGAGAATTTTTTGATAGACAGCCTTCCCTTTTAAAGCGGTATCCGGATATCAAAATTCAAAGCCATTCTCAACACGTTCAACAGGGGGTTTCAAAGATGAACTTCTCCTCCTCAAGGCAGATACTATTGTCAAAAAAGATGAGAAAAGATGGAAGATGAAGAAAAGCCTCTCTCTTAGACTTGCTTGGTATTTTTTTTTTTTTTTTTTTTCGATTTTTCTTTTGATTTTTGTTCTTTTTTTACTTGTTTATATCTCTTGGTTTGTTTTATTCCTTCTTTTTTGCCTCCACACAGTTATGTCCACCTAAGGTGGTTCCTACCAGCCCTTTCTTACTTGGTTCTATCCCCTGATTTGTCTCTTGGTTTGTGGTGCTTCCCCCTTGTCTTGCGATTCTTGACTTGTATTTGATGCTTTGCATGCTTCCACGACCCCCTTCGAACGACACTGTATTTTCGCATTTTTATGGCTTGGTGCTGTGGCCTCATGGCTTTCCCCTGAGGTCTTTTCTTTCCCTTTTCCTTTATGATTTATTTTCTATTCTGGCTTTATGACCCCATTCCTTTGGCTTTTTGTTTTCCTACATATATTATTATTATGATCAGTATTATTAGTAGACAGATTCAATACCAGCAAGTCTTCAAATGTTCCTTCTCTATTTCTCTATTTCTTTAATTTCCTATATCAACAGTATGCTATCCAGTGAAGAGAACCCCGCCGCGACGCCTCCCTCATCGCTATCCTTGGCCTTGGTTCTCATCAGCCAGCCTCCCTGCTCATTACGCATGACATTCCCATTCTCACTGTTCCATAGAATTGTTCCAAATATACCCAGCTCACCAACAACATTGCCCGTCAACACTTCTCCATCGCTACGAAGCGCAACATTCTTGGCTGCACTCGGCGGCTGAATGAGCTCCATTAGAATCCACCCCTTCCAATCAGTTTCAGGCATAAAGCGTAAGAATCCCGGAATCTCCTCGCGGTAGATATTGTTCCCCCCGCCTTCTCGCTGCGGTTTGAGGACGTGCATGGCCGCCGTTGAAGGGTTGAGAGCGAGATCTCGCCCCTGACCGGGAATAGAGATGTCGTATTGCGGAGCGAACGTGCCGCGGATCTGCTTGATGGTTGGAGCGTCGGCGTTTGGAAGGAATCGGGCCAGGTGGTCCGGCTCTGTGGACTGGGCAAGGACTTGTTGGACCTTTTTGCAACCTGAGAGTTGACTGAGGACAGAGGGGCATTTTATTGCGGCTGAGCGTTCGAGGTGGGTTCGGGCCTCCCACGCAGTTCCATCTGGGTAGTCTTTCGGTCCGTAGAAGCCTCGTAGGTAGATGGTGGTTGCCTCAAATGCGACTGATGGAGCGTGCGGCGGTGTATACGTCAGAGGGCGAGATGGGTTCTCTTGGGGAATAGACGTTAGTTGCAAGACGTCCGCAGTGGTCACGCGAAATACGGGTATCTTATAGAGTTGGGTAAGATGGGTTGAAAGCTCAAGTTGGTCGAATATATTGCGTTCTTCATCCTGAACAACAAAAAGTATACATAGAGGCAGCGAGGGTGATGATTTGGACGATCCATAAGCTTCGTGGGCGGCCGCAAGGCCCGCAGCCAGAGTTGAGACAGCGGTATTCTCTGGAATAGCATTCTCTTTCAAATACTGGTGTGGTGGGTATGCGATTGGAGTTCCTGGGGGACAAGAGAGCAGGTCCGAATGCATCCTGCTCACAAGGCATGACAGTCCGCCAAAGGACGACGAAATAGTGTTGAACTCCACTTGTTTGAGAGATGGCTCACTGCTTCCATCCGGGGTATGAATCATATAGTCCGACCTGAAAAGGCCCAGCGACAAAGGTTGAACATAGCCTTCCTGTTTCACAGCCATATGGACTTTCCATAAATTGGCAACAAACTCGTCGACGTCGACAAGGCTAAGACATGTATAGTTAATTAGATGTCGCAGATCGGTTGATGTAGAGAAGGGACGGGCGGTCTCACTCCTCAATTATGGCCCCTAGCCAGGTTTCATCTGCTGTGATTGCAGCATACAGCTCATTATATACTGTCTGCACCGAAACGGCTGATTGATAGCAAGATTTCGGGAAGAGGCTCGGAAACAAGGTCACTGGCGCATTGGTCGCCAATACGGCATTCCGATCCAATGCCTTCGCCACGAAGTCTGGAGACGGCCGCACAGCCAGCCCGTGATGTATCGTCCAATCTTTCACTTTGGCTACTAGATACTGCTTCTGCTCCGGGGAAAGCTCTGGCGGATAGGTTGCAAATACTGATTGGTCCATGAGGGGTCGATTTTCTCAAGAACTTCCGAAGGGGGAAACAAGGTCCGCCTGCTTTGTCGAACTGCAAACTACAAACCGAGAAAGTTCAAAAAGAAAGAAGTACAACAGATGAAATTTTAAAACGAGAGGAATGAAACAGATCCCGCCATCCTTCAAATATAATGCAAGATTCGACTTCCCCCCGAAGCGTTGGAATGGGCCGGGCCGATCGAGGGGCAGAAAAGCATGGCGATTATTCAGCACCCCCGCCGGAGATTTCTAAGCCCGCGATTTGGAACGGACCTGTCAATCCATTATGCAAGTTGTGAAGAACAGGCCAGGCGAAGCTCTAGTTACTCAGAGCGAGGCAGGAGAAGCTAAGTTAAGCTGCGCGAAGGATGAAAGTTTCCTCGTCGCATGCCAAATGGATGTGAAGCCTACGGAGTATTTCGCTTTTGTGACATGCTAGAACTGCTTCATGAGCAAGTCGGGTCGAAGCCGATCTTATCTCGCCTCAACCTTTCTTTGCTTGAGAAATGCTTCAAGTAGACGTGTCCTATCTGCCTTCGTTTTGATTCGACACTTGGTCGATGAAAATCTCCATAAGGCTTATTCCGTTCAACAGGTGCATAACCGTCTGAACAAACCTGACATCGCTACAGGGTAACCGGGTTTTATACGCTGAAGCTCCCTCGCGATATCAATCAACCATCATATATGCACTGTACCGTACATGCATCCAATTTACATACATATATGCCCTAGGAACGGAACCTGCGGTCTCCTGATACATTGATTAACCGCCTGATATTGAGCGAGCACCTCCTCACCTCCCGTAGAAAGGGCCAGGTACGCCATACTGGTATGGGTCATACTGAGGTGCTCCCTGTTCCCGGATATAGTGCTGATCGTACATTTGCGCGGCGTTCTCCCGAGCGTATCTCTTCGCTTCCTCTTGTTGCTGGGAGTCCATCCGCCGCTTCTGGGCTATCTTGTCAATCTCACCCCCGACAAAACCAGCTAGCAGTTCCTTGGCAAATGCGTGGGAAATGGGTTTTCCTACCATATGGGGCAATAAAATCTTTCGTTAGCAGGCTTGCATATTTAGTGTCCTTCTTGGAGATCAAGGATATGAAGCTTGCCTTCTTTGCGCTGATGATCTTCGAACAACTTAAACCCCTCGAATGAAGCTGCACCCGCGAGAAGCTCATGAGAGAACTTGGGATCGCTTTCATTGCCGTATATTTCCTCGTGAGCCTCGTGTGATTTTCCTATTGGAAATTGCTCGGTCAGGCACTCGGTCTCCCTGGAGCGCAAGCCATCAAATCAGTGAGCGAGCGTACACACCCCAGCCGAACACCATTTTGAAACGTCTTCTTCAGATCGAGTCAACTCTCGTCTTGGTTCAATGGGACGAAATAAGGGGCGCGGGGATAATTTTAGCAAACGTAGACAATGCAATCCAAGGAAAGTCGGTGTCTTCTTTATACTATTAGGGCAGAGAGCCACTAGAGCGGTCCATTGGTATTCTTGAACTCTCCTTAGTCGAATAGGTGGCGAAGGAATGCGAAGTTGGCTATCGGGTCTCCTGCTACTGAGCCTCTGAACCAAACTGCCTCAGCGTTAAACAATTGGGTAACTAGTAGTTACATGTGGCCAAGTTGATTACATAGTATGTAGTTATTTGGTTACCACGGCCGAGTGATAAGATTGAGTAGCTAAGCTGCTCCATATTCTCTCATCACGCAACAAAACTTGGAAGAATTCAGAACACCCTTTCGTCGATCAAGATGCGTATCCACGGGCCGGGGTAGTTAGGTATGTATGTAGTATGTAAGCCTCAGCCAACCTCCAGCGGCTAGTTAACGTAATCCACAAGCG